>JAPMLY010000106.1:290000-348169 GCA_026401115.1 Tetraselmis chui
TTGCGTGTGTGTGTTTATGAAGGGGGAGTGTGTATGCGTGTGCGTGCGTTCGTGTTCGTGCATGTGTGTATGTGATAGTTTGCGTGTGCGTGCGTTCGTGCGTAGGCTAGTATGTGTGTGTGTTTGTGTGTGTGTGTTTGTGTGTGTGTGTGTGTGTGTGTGTGTGTGTGTGTGTGTGTGTGTGTGTGTGTGTGTGTGCGTTTCTGTGTGCAGGGAGGGATAATGCGCAGAATCGTTTTAGGCTTTGTTTCGAGTGAACAACATTGATTTCAATTTACGCGGAGTGGGTACGCTCTGCAGATTGGCGGACTGGTCAACTTCATGTACAGTGGACGGCTTTGCTTCCGGCATTATTTGACGTTCGGGGTGCGGGAGGGAGAAGGGGGCGGCTGCAAGGGGGACGGCTCGCCTGCTGGTGGTCAGGAGTGTGCAGCGACGACGGCAGTGCGGCTCGTGGACGGGGTGAGACGAGGAGGGCGGCCGATGAGTGTGTGCGACGAGTGTCGGGCGGCGGTGCAGACTGCCAAATTGGCTGAGGTGTGCCTCGTCCGTGGACTCTCTGAGGCCGTGGAGGCCTTCCTTCAGGCGCGCCTTCCTGTATTGCCGCCGTCGTGCTGCTTCCAGGCGAGTGCGCATGACATGTCCCCGCCCCCTTGTGAAAGTAATTAAAAACATATACTTTTGTTGAAGGCGTTGAGATATTAAATGACAAGTAATTGGGACAATGGGACGTAATTATTGGACATGGGTGCACGAGCATCGATTTATGGTTGAAGCAAATTGTAAAGAAGTGAAGGGATCAAACGCTGAATGGGTGGGTGAATGTGGGTGCGTAATTCGTTGGAATGAAAGGACGATTGAGAGCGTGAATGATTTGGGTGGGTGCATTTTGTGAATACGTGGGTAAGTGAATGGGCGGGTAAAATGTTGCGCGATTGAATGGGTGGGTGGGTGGGTTGGTGGGTGGGAGAGTGAATGTAAGAAAATAACAATGGACGGACGTATGGCCGACTTCTGATGGACTGGGCGAATGAAGAAATGAGAGATGGCGCAATGAGCGATGTTTTGTTTTCTATGATATGAATAGCGCCGATGCCATTCTTCAAGAAATGTAAAATAAAAAAGTAATAAACTGTTTTGTTATGTTGTGTGAGGAACACCTACTGCAAAAATTCATGAGTAAGTCGATACCTGAATGAGGGGATGAGTGGTTGCATGAATGAATGGGCGGATGCGTGTATGGGTGAAGAAGGAGTGGATGAGACACGACACGGATGCCAGGGTTGTTGATTAATGGGCGAATGAGTGGCGGCAAATGACGGGAGCAATGGAAGGTTTATTCGCAGTATTTAATTTATGTCTTTCATTTGGAAACTGTGAAAAATGACAAGATAGCCGAACAATGCGAAAGCAGCGGCCTCTATATTTTTGTCTGTGTGGTGAAGCCGGCTGTCTTTTCGGTGCCGTCCTTTCGCCAGGTGCTCAAGGACGCCATCAAGCTGCAGCTGTGGGATGTCGCGTCGTCGGTTGTCGAGTCGGTGGCGCCTCACTATGCGCAGCTGCGGAGCGAGGGGTGCCTGGACGGGACGGATCCGGCGGTGGAGGAGGCGCTGCGGAGGGCGTACGCTGTGTGTAAGCAGGCGCAGCAGGTGGGGGCAGACAGCGATGGTGAGGTGTAATTAGGGTCGCAGTGCAGGAAGGGAGGGGGGAAGGCGCTAGATATAACTCGATGGGTAAAATGACAAGGGGACGAGCGAGTTAGCTCGCATATCTTTATTTACATATTTTTGTTCGTCGTTGTATTGTAAATCCGCGCCAAAACCAAATACTTGGGAGGAATGAGGGGTTTTGTCGAGGTTACTCTTTTGCTGACCATCCTCCCGGCAATTTGCGTGTGAAGCTGAACAGCCCGCACTGCGGGTATCATCCCACCGCCTCTCTCACCCACCCATACAGCAACCGAACTGTGCTCCACCGCTCGCGGTTTGCATCTGGATAATGTGTGGTTGCACCGTAGCACTGCCAACGAGTCGACACTGGAACGCGCGGACGCGACTTTACTGATAAGCAGGGAGCTGGCGCTATGGGCCCTCGGCCCCTATTTTGTCGACCCTACTGTGTCCGATGAAGATGTCGTCGTACTATAACGGAAATGCTCGACAATCTCCGCGTGTTACGTCTTTGATCGCTGCAGATAGTTTCGATGTCGGCGCTGACGATATTCCCGACTGATTATGTCGTCGGGAAGCTGAAAATGTGGAGGATGTTATTTAACATGTATATCAATGTTTCGAGTCATGATGCTTATTTATTGGCGCATGATATTCCGTCAGTTCATACCGTCGATGTCAGCACCCTCGTTATTATCTATAACGCTATTAGATGCTATCGACGGCACGAAAGCGGGTTTGTGCCCGCGGTGCTGTTGACCGTCTGTCGACGACTTAGCCCCGTACGTACCTGTATATATACCCTTGCCAACTTCACGCGCCGCTGAATTAAAGCCTGTGTCACTGCAACTACACCACTATTCACGTCATCAAACGTCACCGTCCAGACTCCTCTTCGTCGTGTCGACTGGGACCCCCACACCAAGAAACACAAACTCCCTTCGCGGAAAAAGCCGTGGCATTTTTTAATGCTCATACATTATTGGCCTATTCCGATGTCCCCCCCCGAAGTTGCCGCATCAACCGCACTAACAGTGCACATATACGCTGCGCACAATGTAATGAGCGAAAAAATGCAACCACCCCAAATTATAGTCAGGTCCGTCGAGTGGCTGTCGAAGGTATCTTGAGGCGTCACCTGTGTGTGTGTGTGTGTCTTGGTGTGTGCATATCAAGGCTGTCATTCTTTTGTCACAGACACAAAAATAAATAAATAATCCATCGCTCGGCATTCTCTTCTTAGGGTGCGCTTCATAAAGCTATCGAAGGCGGGGGCAATGGCAGGCCAATGATGTGTGCTGCAATGACTAGGAAGGTTTGACGCCGGCAAGATAAACAACGGGTAAGTGGGTTCGCGAACGGCGCGGTCCTTTTCCTCGCAACCTCTGCTGAACGGTGCCACCTCATTCAGCATCCGCCCGTCTGCTCCATATCTTCCAGCGTCATATACGAACCGCCACCCGAAACGCAGCGTTTCTCGAATAACACCGCCTATCTCTCTGTGCACGCGCCGCCATGGCTTCACTGCCATTGGTGTTGATTGCACGACGGGTCAATTCGCAAACATTTGGTCCTCAGGCGGCGATGGACCTTGGGAGGTTCTATCAATTATATTAAAAAGGCATCCTTTACGCCACCCAATCGTAAGCTAACGGCCTAAGTCTGTCGTGTGCCGGGGAGGGAGAGGGAGAGAGGATGCGAACAAAGGCAGTCCCAAGTTTCATCTGTTTTTTTTTGTTTTTTTTATATATATTCCTTCAGTCCACAACTCCCAACACCTCACCCGCTCTCTTGCCGGACCTTCTCCATCGACTGCATGTCGTCCACCGGAGGCGCGTCCATCTCCTGCGCCGCGGCCGGCGGGTCCCTGAAGTTGAGCAGAAATGCCTCCGCCATCTCCTTGGCCAGCTTGCAGTGCGCGTAGGTGGAGAGGTGGAAGCCGTCGGGGAGGTGGTACCCCCGAGCGTCCACCGTCGCCAGGTTAGACAGCTGAATGGACAGCTGCCCCTTCCGCACATGATCCACATACGGCACCTCCTCGCGGGTGCTGGTCACCGCCACCTGCCGCCACCGCAGTCCCGTCAACCACACCTACACAACACCGCATCCTCCCCACCCTCATGGCATGTACAGAAAGAGGGCACGTACCTGGACGATGGGCAGGTTTGGGGCGTTGAACGCGGTGCGGAAGGAGCTGAGAAGGCGCTCGGACTTTTTCCCGTAGGTGGTCGCGCGCTCAATTGTGTCTGCATCAGACTCTCCCTACCACACAAACACACAGCGCCCCACTCATCCAGCTGTGTCCACACACAAGCAGACCGATTGCAAGTGCCAGTGGGTGCAAGGGGAGGGGGTACCTGAAACCACAGCAGACCGCACAGTCGACTGTTGGGCCGTTCAGCGAGGGCGGCAAAGGCGCGGTGGACCATGTTGGTGAACAGCTTGCCGCCGTCCTCCCAAAGGTCAACGCGCGTCCCGCCAATGGCGCACGGGACGAGCCCTGTTCCAACATAAAGCCGTGCTCGTCACGCGCCGCCACGCAGCACAGCTAGAGGCAGTGGAGTGCAGTGAAGTGCGGTGCGACCCACCGATTCTGTTTGTGTAGCCCATGTTTCTGAGCTCATTGGCAAACGCCAGTCCTGGACCGACCCCGCACACTTTGGTGGTGTCAATGTCGATGTGCAGCGGCTCCTGGGCGTCCTCCCACTTTCCGGCTCCGTTAAACTTGAGGATCTGAGTGATAACGAGAAAGGGGAAGGGGCTATAGGAGCTGTGTGGTGCAATGGATAAATGGGAATGGATGTGGCTGATTGTTGACGGGTGATAAAAAGGTGCCTCTCACAGAGTGTATGGGCGTACCTGGCCGGGAGCTGGCTCGCACGAGGGAGGCAACACTCCGTCCCATGCCTTGCCTGTCTTGGTCTGAATGACACCGCCCCGCCCGGCCATGTTGCTCTGACCGCCCAAAATGAAAACGTCCAGCGGCTCCGTGTCCACCGTCGGTTCGCCCGCAGTCTCAGAGAAAGCCGGGAACATGGGGGCTGTAAGGCGAGACAACGGGGTGAATCAGCCCAAGGGGCAACACCAGGAGTGATGATTTGAAATGTGTGCATTTTAGTGGCTTCATTGTGTGGTTGCTTGCATTTTATGAGTTGGAGGTGACTCAAAAGCTGAGAGCCTCCCATCGCAGGTCAATAAAGTACGCAGCGACCGCGTTGACGGAGATGATCGCTGTCATCACTGGAGATAAGGGTTGGGCCAGTATATGATTTTTGGAATGGTACGACGGGAGTGTGCTGCCTGCAGGGAGGGCGAGGGGAAGGGAGGCTGCCGTTTGGCGACGAAGTCGCGAAGGTCGACGACTGAGTCGAGCAAGAGGGACGTACCGACAAAGGAGAAGCATGACCAGCCTGTCTCCCGCGCCGTCAGCGCTCCTGTCCAGTTAGACATACCTGCGGACTCTACAGGAATTCACGGCTCGCAGCGCGCTATTCTGCGAGAGAGGGACACAAAAAGTGCTGAGTGGCCGGGTGGTCGAGGGTGGTGAAGCTTGGATGAGTACATTAGAGGGTCAGCACGGAGTTGGACTTCGCCCACGCTGGAGATGAAGCGATCCAGACGGCGCCCAAGTATACTTACATTGCCAGCCAATTATGGCAGCGTGCAACTCTTCGGACGCGCCTTTTCACAGTTTGAATGCCTATGGGCTGGGCTTGCGGTTCGCTGGGCTCTGGATCCGTTTCGCCTGACGAAGCGTGGACCGGAAAGTCGTTTCACCGCGCGGCCAGTCCCGCAAACGAGTAATCGAGCAGCCGCGCCCGATGCAAGCCGCAGAATAGCGCTCTAGTACTCTGCGTAGAACTGCGCCCAGGCGAACTGTGCTGTTTGTATCTCTGATGAATCGCGCTCCTTGTACCCGTACTGTACCGTACGGTTAACAATAAGATACTACCAACTTCTTACAAGAAAAAGCAGTGGAGGTCACCAAGCAAAAAGAAGATAGAAAAGAGGAAAAAACCTGAGCGCGAGGAACAGGAAGGCATGCCCTAGCATCAGCACTGCCCTCCTGTTAACAACAAGATGAAGCCAACAGATGGGGGAACAAGCGCCACTACATCATCAGCATGAGGTATATGATGATCGCTGGAAATCAAGCAGCAATCAAATCAAATTAATTCGAATTGCGGGTCTAACGATGATCATATACCCCTAAATCCCAATTACGCATAATAGGCCGAAGTTCGTAATTAAAATTTTAGCTTCAGCTTCTGCTTTGGCATATTCATATAAAAGTTTATCGTGTCATTGAGACAGAATGAAATCAGAATACTGCTCTTTTCTTGTAATAGATTACATCCAAATAAGAATACGTCAACCTAGAGGTATGCAAAAATTATTCAATACGATAAGTCTTTTTTCCTCTCTTTTTGGGGGCCGCTGACTCTCGTTCCTTGCGCTCTGACAGTTATGTCCGTATGCAACATTTTGTTCGTCGATCTACTTCTCTTCCGTTTCGGCGTTTTTTGGGGGATGTGCGACGAGAATTCATGCAACGTCTTTCTGCTGCTCTTCATGGCACTCTGGGTTCTTATCTCCGCGACGCTTTTCAGGAGGGCAGTGCTGGTGCTGTGGCATGCCTTCCTGTTCCTCGGGCTTAGGTTTTTTCTTCCTTTCTTTCTTTTTCTTGCTTGGTGGCCTCCACTGCTTTCTCTTGTAAGAAATTTATTTTTTCCTCTCTTCTTCTTTTTGCTTGGTGGCCTCCACTGCTTTTTCTTGTAAGACATTATTTTTGGTTATTGCCTGTATTCATCGATTTCAGACATTAATAACACCCATTCCCGAATTATCATCGTTGTTGAAATGTAGTCAACTTCCTGAATAAAATGTGAATGACGGGGAGAGCGCCATCAAAGCTCGATCAATGCATACGTCCTCTCAGCCTTCTCCATTCCGAAACCACACCCAAATAGCCACAAGTCGTGAAAAACTTACAGAGAAAGTTCGACACTTGCAGCCATCGTATACCAAGTGGAGTTCCAACATAGTGGACGCTTCAGCTCACGGTGAAGATGCTGGTACCGAAGGCAGCGGCTGACTCTCTCGCCGCCATCCCTGCTCGACTTACTCCCCATCCCACGCGCACGCCGACAGCGCTGCTTGCCGCTTCCACTCCACGGTCCAACATGAACTCAGCTCGAAGACGTACTTCCTTCCGGATCCCAGGTATTCGGTCGCCGTGCGTCTCTGCGTCGAGTGCGTCGGATCCCGCAAAGGTCACCCGGGGCAAGTGTTGGCTGGTGGGGTCGGGGCCAGGAGCAGCAGACCTAATGACGGTCAGCCCCATCCCCGTTGCTCTACAACAGTACGGACATATTTATATGTCGTCGCTATTGGTGTATTGTAACGAGGAGTATATGAGCTAGAGTGGCTGCTGCTTGTGCGCAGATTCGGGGAGCAAAACTGATAGGGCAGGCGGAGGTGGTAATTTATGATGAGCTTGGCGCTGAGGTGGGGCCGTGTCCGTCCCACCATACTGAACGGCGAAGCAATTCACGGAAGCCGCCAGCACAGAGTGGGTCGGGAGTACCATAAGCGGCGTTGCTAGAGGATCAGGTGTGCAATGAGGAACAGGACCGCTCTGCACCCTGTATGTTCAGGATCTGTTGGAGGAATATGCACTCCCCGGGACCAAAAGAATTTACGTGGGGAAGCGCGGCGGCAGACCCTCCATCACGCAGGCTGAGCTAAACCTTCTACTGGTCGATGCTTGCTTGAAGGTACTTCGTGGGGTGGACTAATAGTCAGTGTCAAATAGAGTTGTGCACATGGATGTGCGAATGTGGTATGCACCGTTGTTCGGCAATGTTGGCGGTGATAATGCGCGTTCGGGTACTCGTTGCTATTCGCTTGCCAGCTGCAACACTGCACGCTTTAGATCTGCCAGTGTGGCTGCCTTCTAACGACGCTTCGTTGCGGTGCGGTGTGCTGACACGCAGGGCCGGCGTGTGGTGCGGCTGAAGGGCGGGTGCCCGTCCGTTTTCGCGAGATGCAGCGAAGAGCTGGAAGCGCTCGCAGCTGCGGGTGTCGAAGTCGAGCTCGTCCCAGGCATCTCCTCCGCGCTGTCAGCGCCGCTGTTCGCAGGTGAGCTGTCCACATCTTTCACTCTGCACCCTTCTGAATCCGGACGCCCAAAATGCCATATGACACGGGGACATTCGACTCCCATTTGTCTTTCACGCTAACTGCGTCCGCTGGTTGGTGCTGCCGCAGGGTTTCCTCTTACTCAAAAGGATGTGGGCAGACACTTCGTTGTCACGAGCGCACACGATCCAGTGCGTCTCAATTGCCTAATGGGCAGATGAGAGTATGTCTTTCGAACCTACCGATTATTATTTTAAAACCACCAGCGTGCCATGTGTCTCTCCCAATATGGCTTCACGGTGTGGTGACGCCACCCTTGTGTGACAACGCTGTTATCAGGGAAACCTGAATTGGAGTCACCTCGCCGCAATGGACACAATTGTCATCCTGATGGTATGCCTCATGCACGTCACATATCTGGAATGGAATGAGTCACTGTTGCTCATCTGAGTCGCGGTTTGGTTGGCTGCACTTGATTAAGGGCTACTTACATACTCTGCAGGGTGGGGCGGCTCTTCCCGAAATCGTCGAGCTGCTGTCACGGGCGGGACGTGATGTTTACACACCGGTAAGAGTTACTAATGTCACAATTTTCCCTCCGTACTTCCATGTGCATCACTCGTCTTAATGGAGTATCCGCCGTTGGCATCAATAGGTGGTGATCATTCGCTGGGCTGGCACCCCCAAGCAGCGAGTGTGGCGAGGCTGTTTGGACGATATCATCAAAGTTACTGCGTCGGAGACGCTGTCCCCCTGCATTATCGTCATCGGCGAGGTGGCCAGGAGGGCATATCAGACATGATGCAAGAGGAGTGCCCCCTCTCCCCCATCTGAGCTACCACCTGTGAATGGACATGGCACATGGGAACAAAAGGACGCCATGTGGTTCGGGTGCATTGAGTAGGTGGACAATGGATGCTGCGCGCTGAGAATGGATGCCATGTCGCGGGTGGTATTGGATGGCGAGTAGAGCAGGCCGGTAGTAGAAAGCACGGTGGAACGTTGTAACAGAATGTGCTATCGAGTGATGGTTATTATCGCTGCGAAACGCACCATAAACTGCCACATGCCATCAATCATCTCGCCACACGATGGGTTGCTCGTCCGTTCGGAATCGCTGCGTCACTGTGGTCTCGCTCAGCGGGGTGACCACTCCGCACTTGAACGCGAGCATCCCAGGCCAGGCAATCATGGCGCCGTTGTCGATGCAGTAGCGGTCATCTGTGGCGAACAGCGTCGCGCCCCGCTCCTCCACCATCGTCTTCATCATCTCTTGCAGGCGCTTGTTACACCCCACCCCACCCACAATGAGAACGCTGTCGCTCTCCACATGTGCCATGGCCCTCTCTGTCACCTCGACCAGCATAGCAAACATATGCTCCTATACGCACACGTAACACCCACCGCCATGCGAACCCGTCAAAAAAGCCCTGACCATCCACCTCCCTGACTGCCAAGCACACGCGGCAGGTGGCCCACCTGTAACGAGAAGCACAAGTCACCCGCGGTGGCTTCTCCGGCAGCCATCAGCCTGGGCGCCGCCTCCTCAATGAAACTCAGTATTCCCTGTGTGCAGGATGGCCTCAGTTCCTCATGAGCAAGCAGATTTAAGGCATAGGAAGATCAAAATCTTATGCATGCACTTCTGATGATGATGTGTGTGTGCGGAAGTCAAGGTACCGAGAAAGAGACATCCATCCCTTTAACCGTGTATGGCAGCTCCACCAGCTTCTCCCCACTGCAACAAGCAAACAAACGGATGATGGTGGAGTGAATGAGTAGCACATTGTGTTACGCGAAAGTGAGCCAGCACGGCAGGGGCATCCAAGACAGCGGGGGGTACCTCTTTGCAAGCTGTTCAATGTTGTAGCCCGGTGACGGGTCATTCGACAGGCCTATGACTCGTGCGAAGCGGTCAAGGCAGTTGCCAATGGCAATGTCTATCGTCTCGCCGAAGATCCGATACCTCTGTCGAGAGTAGGCGATGACCTGCCACGCCATGACGAAACACCTCAGAATACGAGTGAGTCACAGAAGATAGGCACACAACACGCCTTGGCGTTGAGAAGCGCACCCCTCACCTGCGTATTCCCACCGCTGACGTACAGGACAGTGGGATCCTTGGCGCCAGTGACACAGCGGCCCATCTCGATGTGCCCCACGCAGTGGTTGACGGCGACGATCGGGACCTTCCACAACAGGCTCAAAATGCGGGCCACCACAGCGCAGCTGACAAGAGGCCCACCCATGCCTGGCCCCTGACGACAACACATATCATGTGCCCGCCAATAGCTTACGGTTAATGTGTACAAGGAACAGCCCAAAGCCATTCTCCGTCACATAGCACTGCTCCGAGGTTAACCATGACTGCCGGAATGAGCCTTACACGGCACGGCAGCTGGGTTCTGCAGCAGTGAGAGCACCTTTGTGTAAGCGATGCAAGATATTTCCGACGGCGACACGTTGGCGACCTTCAAAGCCTCTTGCACCAGCCCAATAACCTTCTCCTGTAGCGCGGTCACTTCCCTATGTCAGCATTTTTTGTAGTACGCGCAGCAAAGGTGTTTGGCGTCAAAACTTTGTAGCAACACAGGACGGCAGTCACAGTGATGAGACAAAATGAAATCGACTGATGTCGCAAGAAAGCTTGGGCCTGCCGCAATAGGGTCAGTCAGCAACATTCCCACCTGGTGATGGTTCGCGGTCTCCCTCGGGAGAAAGCCGTGGCCCGGGGGGGTGATGTACCTGTGAGCGAGGCAACCGCGTGGTGGTAGCCTGAGATACTGATAATCTGATCGCTACAACTCCAAAGAACCGGCGAAATACGCGGGTACAAGTCAGAGTGCAAGGCAAAGGCGCTCACGTTATCCTGGGGTTGGACAGGATTTCGCCATCCTCCGCAACTATTCCCACTCCCACTTTGTTAGCCGACCCCTCAATCCCAAGTGCCAGTCTCCGGCCAGAGGACATTGTGCTACCTTTCTAACCTCGAGACTGAAAACGTGAGCGCTCGAACCTCCACGCTCGTAAGCTAAAGTGGTAGCGAACAGCGAAAACCGTCGCTCGTAACCTCATGAACAGCGACCGCCCACTCCGCGAAATACAAACAATTCCTTCGTCCTAGTTTTAATCGTCCACGTTCTATTGACGGCCGAAGAGGGCGGGCTGCCAGTCCCATGTCGATATGATGAGACGGCGGGTTGCCAGTCCCATATCGCTATCCCGGGCGGGGGGGACCAAAAAAAAAAAAAAAAAACGGCGGGCGGCTGCGGGTAGCATTTTTGCAGTGACCGGACAATAATCATCGTCGGGTGATTGAAGGGCAATAATTGCAATATAAACTACATCCGATCCCGCATCACGCCGGAAGCTATAGCAAACGAATAAAAACCGATCAGAAACGATCATATTTGATTTTAAATCTAATAATCGCTATCCTTCTTGTCGCATGATTTCTCTTTTTTGCATTGTGGAGCAAAAATTGGTTACACGAAGAACAAGAACGAGCATTTTTTGCATTGTCATCCCAACAAAGTTTGCTTTCTTTCACTGTTATTTCGTTCTGCTGTTATTGGTTAAGTAAATTTGGTATGGGTACGAACACATACGAGTCGAAACACATATAGAGGGGATCCACAAAATGAAAAATAGTACTTAACGTCTTTATAGCTAAAAAGAGCAAAAATCAGAGCTGGCGCGTAAGGCCTCCGCCACTGCCCAATAAACGAGCGCTGCGGTGTACAACTACGGAATGTACTAAAACTCGGCAAAACCACCCACATGCAACCCCATCCTGCCCAAACGATAGCTGCAAGTGTCCAAAACACGCAATTGTTCCGCCACAAACCCACGTCCCCTAAAAATCTAATGTCGTGGGATTCTTGCCCGGCCTTGGGTCACTGTGTCGAGCGGCGAATATTCGCGAATCGGCTCGAGGAAAGGTTATGGGGGTGAATGCGTGCGTGTGGGTGCACGAGCTCGCGTACGCATACGCAAGCGACTTCGTCGAATATGCCGACTATAACCAACGGTGAGCAGGTCAGCAATTCGTGTGTGTGTGTGTGTGTGTATGTGTGTGTGTGTGTGTGTGTATGCGTGTGTGTGTATGTGTGTGTGTTTGCGTGCGTGTGTGTGTGTGTGATGGGGGGGGGGGGGGGGGGGGGGGGGGGAGGGGGTGTGGGTGTGTGTGGGTGTGTGATCTTAGCGATAAATTATCACTAGGCTATTCTAAAGCAACTAGCAGAAGGGTGTCGGTCTGACTGGGTAGAGCAACAACTTCTTATTTGTGGCAACTTTTCTTTATCTACAAGTTCCATTTGCGTTGTTTGACGACAAAACGCACAAGTGGGATGAACAGAAATGACATATGTGACAGTATTAGCCCGCCATGCGGGCAGTGCCTCCCTTCGTTTCATCGCATGTGAAATAAGAGCGCCGTTGACCTTCCTTTGCGGAGACACCATTGGACAATTTCACTTGTGCCCAAATCAACTAGAGTATGAAAACACCGTATCGAGAGAATCGCCCCACCTAATCGCTTTACCTACTGCAGCTTTTGCTTCGGCCCCACACCCCCAGCTTGCATTCGGTATGTTGTTGCACGACTCCGCGACTTGTCAACAACATGCACGTCTTGTTTGTTGGAACCCCGCATACTTTAGATATATGTGGCGTACCTTGTGGTGCACCTGATTCCAAATACGCTTAACGATACAACCGAACCCGTTTCAGAAGTTCTTGCTATCTCTCGGGCGGCTACGACCTCGTTGCACTTACGCCACGTAAGATAATTTAGGTTTAGGAACCTTAGCAAGCTTTGATGAACATTGTATGGGTTCGACGAGAGTCGTCGAGTGTTGGTTGATTGTTTCTACTCGAGTATATGGTTGTGTGTGCGAGGTAGTAGTGGAGATATTGTTCCATTACCTAGCGGCAGGCACTACCCGCCGTTCTAGAGCCATGAACTTGGCAAGCGGCTTCGATACCTCTCGCTTGCTATAGGTACCGAAAATATGAGCACCTCACTTCCGTTGACAAGCGTTCAGCCCGCGGCTGCGCAACTGGAAGAGCATAGGAGCGACGTGGAGTAACCGCCAATGCACCCATCCTGCCGCCACCGAGTAGTCGCCGAATAAAAAAAAGTGGGCAGATTTTCGCCGAAAACAGAGTATTGAAATTTGAAATTTGAAATTGTTTACAACAATACCAGTAAGAACCAGCTGCTATCTCTGGCCCCCCCTTGTGCTACGCCTAACTGGTCTTAGAAGCGTGAGGCAGACCGTGAACCACTAATCCCAACCTCTCCAATGGCAATAACGATACCGTCTAAACATACCCGTAACCATGTATTTATTATTTTCTGATCTATACGAATTTTTTTGGGATACAATATGAAATATAAAATGTCGCTAGTCTCCACGATACGCGGCCTGCTCCAGCCGCTGCGGGGTCGCTGATCAGCAAGGCCGTTCCGCTTGAGCTTGTCGAGGCGAACTTGCCTGACCTCGGCTCATGTGCGACTCCGGTCGTGCCGGAGCTAGGGGGGAAAGGCATGTGAAAAACCCCCCTCGCATAGGTCGTCGTCGGTCCCGCCTCGATCCGTGCTCAACCCCGCCCGAGGTATTAGCCGCTCCTCCCGACGCAGCTCGCCACCTAGCCGAGTCTTCTCTCCTCCTTCGGGGGCTGAGAAGAGAGAATAACTAGGCTGCAGACGGTGTCCGGCTGGCTCTCCTGCCCCCGAGCCAGATTTCCTCATGTCCCCTATCCTTTTTCCGTTTGTTTCCAACACCTATATGATCGCGTTGTGGCCGTCCGTACCCTCCCCCGGTGGTTTACGTTGTTAGGGGGGCGCCTTTATGAGCAGTGTGCCGTTACGATAACCCTAGGCACACTACCTGAGGCAGCCTATCGATAACCGGGTACCGATTAGGGAAGGGGTTGGAAGAACACATGGATCGAGTCGCCGGTCCTCAAAAGATGGTGGGTACGGGAATTTTTCCAAAAACCCCTCGTACCGGGCTTTTCCGGCGGCGGGCGATCCTAAGGACCGCCGCCGCCAGACCGTGCCGCTCCTCCGGCTGCGACCCACCGCCGTCTTGCGTAGCATCACGCCTCGCCCCCAGGGGAGACCTAAGGCTCTCGCAGGGCTGGCGACTGCTAGCGAGCGCCGTGTCCTAGCGCTGCTTCTCAGCTGTCCGCCGCCAGCTCCAACACCCTCGTCCCTCCGCTGATCCGTCCGTACCCTTCTTCGCCAAAAAAGTTTCGCACACGCCGCCCCCGCCCTATCGTCGGGAGAGTACCTGCGAGTATTTAGTCGCGAAAAAGACATATCGGACTGGCCGAGCGGGAGATCCATGTGCCGGTGTACGGATATTATGTTTTTCCAAAACCCTCCGTACATGGCTTCCCGACAGCTGCTGATCCCGCGGATCGCAGTTGTCGGTACCTCGTTCAGCCCCCTACCGTGCCAGGCCTGGCACGGCTATGGGGTTACCACCGCCCACCGCCTAGAGGTAGAGGTAGGTGCCGACGGGCCTGCGAGCGCACCCCTCTCCGGGGCCGCCGCCGCTGCGCCGCCGGCGGGCGCCGAAAACAGAGTAGCGTAGAACTAGCATGTCGAAACGCAACCTTCACCAAGGGCTTTTTCACACGGACGAGGGAGCTAAACAACTTCAAGTGAAGCTGATACCACTTGCATGTGGTGGTGGCCACGACATTCCCACCCAAAATGGCGCTGCACGGGCCCACACGATACTCGCGCAGTTCGGAGGATGCTTCCCTCAGTCCGACCAATCCCTATCTCGTGCCTATTCTGACGGATTTTTGGCGAGTTTCGTGGTTTATATGGCTCGAGATGTAGGCGCAAGGTAGCTCGCCTCACTGCGAAATGACACCGACAGTGCACTTGTAGAGCCGGAAACCGAAATTGCTACGCGCCAGCTCCGTTTTGAGGCCGCTCCGAAAATACTAAAATAATGTACAGGTTTATTTTGTGGATCTCCTTTTATACAGGTACCAAATTATCGGGGCATTTCGCGCATTCTTCGTGCCCGGGCCTACCTTGACCTCATGGCGTTTTGCAGACCTCCTTCACCGGACTATATGAGGGTGATTTCGGGTACGGGCCGCGGGGCTTTGGCTCTCTTTTTCGCTTCACATGAGTCCATTTTCAAGGTGCCATCCGATTGCTATGCGATGGCAGCTCGTCGGATCCTTGGCTTGACTGCGGAGCGCGCCTCTCATGCTCAAAAGTGCCCTCGGTGCAATATGTGGCTCCTTCAAAGTCTCGTGGGTTTGGATCTTCGTCGACGGTATCGGGCACCTCTATGTCGGGTGAGCGCTCAACAACCGCTATGCTCATGGGCCATATCCCCCGGTGCCCGTGCTATTGGTATATCATTCAACTCCACGACCGGATTGTCCACGTGCTTGAAGAGTTCATGCTTGAAGCGGGGGCTACTAAGGGGCGGGACTTGCGGTTGAAGGTCCGCCGTATTCGGTCGGGAGCTTCTCGAGATCGCCCTGGGGATGCGATTTGGTTAGACTTTATGGCTCCGCACCGTCATCTTGTTGTTGATGTGACGGTTACAAGTGCTCGCACGAACACCAATGTTCCTCGTATAGGTGCTCGTCTCCCACTCCATGGCAGCCTTGTATTGGGAGCTCAGCATGGCAAACTTGATGCGGAGCACTTTTGCCTTGCTTGGCACGTCTTCGGTTCAGTCGATCCATGACTACTATCCCTTCGCCATGGAGAATGGGGGCCGGTTGGCGCCGATGGCGGATGAGTTGGTTGATCGCTTGGCTATTTTGGTGGATGTTCGTCGCTTCCCTTGCATGGGTGTAAATGATTCTCGCTCCTTGCGCTCTGAGAGTTATGTCCGTATGCAACATTTCGTTCGCCGAACTAAAAAAAAAAAATTGGAAATTAGAAATTGTTTACAACATGTGCCGGCAAACTGGACCGACTGCTGTCTCACGGGCCACTCTACTTCGCCATACATTACTTATTAGCAAGTTGGGCCCGGGTCTCTTCGACCAGGTACACCTATCGACACACCTATCTGCAGTGTGTGTCGACGTTCCTCGGGAGTTAAAAAACTGTAAGCAACCGCAGTAATTGCCACAGTCCCCTCGCCTAAGCAGTAACAGCGTAATAATTTTGTAATCAAGAAAAACAGATCTAAAAATAAATCCACTTGTCGAGAAATGCAAAACTAAACTGCTGCTCGACCTTCACGATGCACGGCCCGCTCCCACCGAACCGGGATGCCGACCGGCCTAGGCCGGTCGGCGTTCGGGAGGGACGACGGGCCAGCCTAATCTAGCTCCCGCGTGACTTCGGTCTTGCCGAAGGTAGGAGGGGAAAGGCTGGCAAAAAACCCCTCCTCGCGCGGTCGCTCGTCGATCCCGCCGCTCCATCCCGTAAACCCCGTCCCAAGGTTTTGCCGCGTCCACCGACGCGGCGGTCCTCCTTGTCGAGGTCCCCCGTCACCTCGAGGGCAGGTGGGGGGGACCGAGACACACGGACATAGAAAAAACGAGCGCTCCTGCCTCCGCGCCTGAAATTTCCCCGCTCATTTCCCCGGTTTTTTCTCTGTCTGGTACCCGGGTACCTGTCGGTTTTCCGGCATGTGGCCGTATCCTCCCCCCTATGATCGCGCGTCAACCGAGCAGCATGTTCTTGAGCGGGGGCCTCCGCGCTCACCCGGGCCCACGCTCAAGGAATCCTATGATTATGAAGGTCTGTCGGGGTAGTGGGTGTCGAAGAGGGGGGGGGGGGGGGCAGGTCACCGTAGCCGGATCCGGCGGGCCGCGGGCGTCCGGAATTGAACAAAACCCTCCGTGCCGGGTTTATCGGCGGCGCCGACCCAGAGGGTCGTCGCCGCCACATCGTGTCGCTCCAGGGACTCGATCCGGATCCTACGGATCCGCGAATCCCCGAGACTACTCGGGTTCGGACTCGGTCTCGTGGGTCCGGACCCTAGAATCACAGGTAATCGCGGGATCCGAACCCTAGAATCACAAGTAATCGCGGGATCCGAACCCTAGGTTCAGTAGGTAATCGCGGGATCCGAACCCTAGGTTCAATAGGTAATCGCGGGATCCGAACCCTAGAATCACAGGTAATCGTTGGATCCGGTACCAGTTATTGTAAGTTATCGTTGGATCCGGTACCAGTTATTGTAAGTAATCGTAGGATCCGGTACCAAGTATTGTAAGTAATCTTTGGATCCGGTATTCATCGTTCTTTAATGGATCCGCGGTAATCGCGTTTACGACCTCATCCTCGCAAAACGATGTGGAATCGCGATACCCAATCAATACTCACGATTCCGAGTCTCTCACGATTCTGTGGTTGCCCGAAGGGACACGCTGTTTTTTTGGGAGGTATTTGGCAATGCAAATCTGTTGAGGTGTATGTCTAGGATTGGTTCAATAGCCCTGATTGTTGTCATTCCGCAGCCTTGAATCGATTGTAGCCCACCCAAGGGCCAGTTAAACGGTGCGTACGCGCTTGAAATCCACCATAATCTGGTTGTCTTTAAAAAATATGAAATGGTTGTCTTAAACATGTTTTCATCAATATTTGTGCATTTAATGTTCATTTGGTGGACTCGCACTGGCCATGCGATAAACCATTTGGCATTACTTGTCACATCATCTGTGAAAAATGGTACTGCATCGGAATCTGTTTTCCTGTGGTGGCAAGTGTCTTTTTTGAGCCGGAGGGCTATAAACTCACATACGTTGCTTGTGGCACTTGCCGGAGGGACCAAAAGCTTTGCCAAATTGTATGGGATAGACTGTAAAGTACTAAATATGTGTGCAGCGGGCAGAAAGTATGGGAAGTGAATTGTACGTATCTGTTGTATGGGATCCAAGCATGAGCAGGCGCATAGAACTAGTAGAGATGTAAAAATTGAATTTGCAGTACAAATTTCCCCCAAAATGCGCAATTTGTATCAATTTGCATGAGTACTTCGAGTACTTATTGGAATCGCGAACCCAACGAATCCAACGGAACCGAAAATTTAGAAGTACCCATGTACTCGGTTCCGGAACCGAAAACACAGGTAATCGCTGGATCCGAACCCTAGGATCACAGGTAATCGCTGGATCCGAACCCTAGAATCACAGGTAATCGCGGGATCCGAACCCTAAAATCACAGGTAATCGCGGGATCCGGACCCTAGAATCACAGGTACTCGCTGGATCCGAACCCTAGAATCACGGGTAATCGCAGGATCCGAACCCTAAAATCACTGGTAATCGCGGGATCCGGATCCCTTTTTTAGAGGTACTCACTAGTTCCGGATCCTAAAAAATCAAGTACTCATGGATCCGAACCCAACAAAAAAATGGCGGATCCAGTCCCTGTGTCGCTCCTCCCGTCGCTCCCGTCCTCCTTGCCGCCCCAACTAACTCCTCCCCCCGGGAGATGACGTTGGACGGCGTAGCGGCTCGCTAGTGAGCGCCCTACCCTGGTGCTGCTCCCCAATTACCTCGACGCCGGGTACGGACATTGTATTAATTTCCTCCGTACATGGCTTTCCGGCGGCGGCTGATCATGAGGATCGCCGCCGCCTCATATAGCCGCTCCTCCGTCTGCGACTAGCCACCGGCATGTGTCCTGTCTTGCCTCACCCCTCGGCAAAGTTCGACTGGCACAGGGCTGGTCGACGGCCAGCGAGCGCCCTTTCCTGGCGCTGCTTCCCGGCTGGCCACCACGAGCTCCAACACCCGCCTCCCACCGCTGATCCGGCCGTACCCTCCTCGCCATCAAACGTTGCCGTAGTACAGGCCCCACCCCTCAAAGTAAGGCTGTATTAAGGAGTATTTGTACGCGGAAAAACATATCGGACGGGCCGAGCGGGAGATCTTGGCGCCGGTATTGCACAGAATTTTTTTTTTTCAAAAGCCCTCTGTACAGGGCTTTCCCGACATCGAGTTGTCCTGCTGATCCAACGGATCGAGCTGTCGGCCCTCTTAGCCCCCTACCGTGCCAGGCCTGGCACGGCTACGGGGTTTCCAGCGCCCACCACGGGGAGGTGAGGGGATGCCGACGGGCATGCGAGCGCACCCCCCTCCGGGGCCGCCGCCGCTGCGTCGCCGGCGGGCGCCGCCGAACTACTTATGTTCCTTTTAGGCGTTTTTGGGGGGATTTGCGACATGAATTCATGCAACGTCTTTCTGCTGCTCTTCATGGCACTCTAGGTTCCTATCTCCGCGACGCTTTCAGGAGGGCAGTGCTGACGCTGTGGCATGCCTTCCTGTTCCTCGGGCTCAGGGTTTTTCCTCTTTTCTTCTTTTTGATTGGTGGCCTCCACTGCTTTTTCTTGTAAGAAAAGTTTTTTGAATTTCAAAATTATCTTTACTCTTTCCACGCGCAGGCCACTACGGGTACAGGTACCTGTATCTGTACCAGGAACTGCTCGTTTATTCGATTAAGCGGGGTATTCTGATGAGGCGTCGACCGGTTTGAGTTGGCGGGTCGAAGAACTTTCGATAGTGTCCCTCTGCGTGTCTCCGTCCGAGCTTCTGCCGTTCCCTGACCCATCGCTTTCTTCCAACACACAGGAAGCCTTAGAGACGACAGTATCCAGCTTGAAACGTCAATCTGTTGACAACCATTTTTTAAAGCTGTCTTTCTTTGGCCGTCGGACTTCATAATAGTTATTGCAGGTACTCTCTACTCTCGCAAGCGACAGAGGGGCAATTGGTTACCAAAGAAACTGCAATCTAGAGGGTCAGCACCTGTCGGACAGCCCACGACGTGGCAGCCAGACGGGTTCTGTCCAGGAAGGAGCGGCCTTTCAAGCTTAGCTTTAATGGTATGTCCCCTTTCGTTCATTGTATTGCCTTCTGCCCGCGGCTACAACCTTTACCCGGCCTGTGTGACGACTATACAAGTTTGCTAACCTCAGCCCTCCGCGCTTGGCTTAGGTGCGGATGCTTTTGGACGTGGAGCCACCTAGTCCCGTGCGCTATGTCTTGGGAACGATCGTGATGGTTCTCGGTGTGGTGTGTCGGGCTACTCTTGTATGTCTCTATTGTTTCACGAGTATCGTCATTGACCTATTTACTTGTTTTGTTAACGACCTCGTCGCTTCCCTACCATAGCACTCACAGCTATCGTTTTTCACCTAAACTCGTGCGCGAAACTCTGATTGTTCGTTCTGCGCCCTGATCGCAGGTCCTCCCGCTTGTGTATGCACTGCTGAAACGGAAATCCCCGCTGTACTTCAAATACGTGCGGGGAAGCACCACCGCATAGCACAGGAGAAATGTCGCTCGTCCGTCGAAGCACATGTAAGTAATTTCCAGTTGTTTTGGTTGACTAGCGCCCAGTGGCGGCCCTCGACTGGCTCGTCATTCCCAATCTCTGCATCTCGTCTATTCACAGCCCCTATAGGAAGCCACTGTGTCAGGGTGGCGGCAGGTGTGAGAAGTCCATATGTTTCAGAGGAGCAAATGTGCGGCGGTGGATCTCGACTGCTCCGTGCGCGCGGATCGCTGCCATGTGCTTCACGGTGCCGTAACCCTGAGCATAGGTGCCCCAAAGGTGGCCGTCAGATTGGCGAGAAGCATGGACCAGTGCGACGATGGCACACGGCCGCATTAATAAACAGGGCATCAAGTAGCACCCAAACGCACCTTGTTATTCTTAAAGTCATACTGCGGCCATTTCGTATCGTACTCGAGCATCATGCGATCCCTCGTTACCTGTGTTAGGGTGACAGCAAGCACACTTAGCCAGGGCACATGATACCAATCACTGGCGGCCATCAGCGCTGCGACGTGAGGCTACCTTTGCGATCACAGACGCTGCGGCAATGCAGTAGCAGGTGTCGTCCCCCTTGACCACCGCCCGCGACCCCTCTGGATCCAACCCCTGCACACTCCATCAGTTGTGTATGAGCACCCACAGCCTCCTTTGCGCTCCCCTGGCAACAGGCGTGATGTACTCAGACGTGGAACAGGGATCACCATGGGCAGACGGTTCCCATCCACCAGAACAAAGTCAGGCTTCCTTGGCAGCTTGCCCACAGAGGTTTCCATTGCCAGCATGGCCGCCTGGAGAATGTTTACTTCGTCGATGGTTCGTGCGTCCACAACATGCCTGCCCTCCACCCCATATTAACCTCCAGCTCAGTGCTCACCCACGAAGCGACGCGACACAGTTCTGACAGGTGGAGGGGGGTTTCGTAGGGAAGGCACGCACGCAGCCCAGGTAATGTCCGGATGGGTTGTCAACTCCGCATAAACTGATTCCCTTTGAGCTTCGGTCATTTTCTTACTGTTCGTTGCGCAATGCAGATTATCACCTTCAGTGGTCAACTGTGTTGGTAGAAGCATTCACAGTGCGTTAGACAACCACTCCAACTTCCAGTTGCGCTGGCATAGGGCACCACCTGTCCGCAACACCCTCGATGACCACATCCTGCGGAATGCAACACGCCGCTGCAACCACTGGGCCCGCCAAGGGTCCTCGCCCCGCTTCATCCGTTCCAGCAATCAGCATGCACCCCTGTCAGCACCCAGCAAGTATCACCCACCATAACATTCCCAGCGGTAACCCGAGCTCGAAGGGAGACTGTATTGGAGCTGGCAGTCATTACAGTCAAAGCATTGGGGAAGTCCTGGACAGCATGTTGCATTGCTCCCCACCTTCCCCCAGAGCTCCATCTCAAGTGCCTTCGTTGGTCCAGCCTTCGCACTGGTCTTGTCCACTTTTGTTTTCTGCTTGAGCGCATTCCCCACATTATAAGAGACGACCAAGTGCTGTCGCTGGCCACTTCGGGGAGTGGGAGTGCTTTGCAGCGATAAGGGGATCATTGGGGAGTGGGAGTGCTTTGCAGCGGCGCGCCTTTTTTGCAATTGCTGTACTGCTCAAGGTTGAGTCAACTGGTTCCCGTGAACTATTCTGCGCTCTCACGTCGGGTCGGGCTGCTGCCTTTATGGTCCCCGTTCTCACGGACTGTTGGCTCCAGCCCCTGCGAAGTGCCAACCCGACCGAACAAAGCAAAAGTAATCAGACACTAAAAGACCCGCCTCCTCGCGACAACCACAACCAGTCCAGCAGATCAGGTGATAAAACAATAAGCCGTATTAACGTAACAAGACGGCAGCGCCCCTGGAGAGTCTATCAGCGGACGATATTCGGTATCTTCACCTGTGTCGAGGGAGAGACTCGCTGAGCTGCGGCCCACTCGGCTTCGCTGTCGCTGCTGCAATGCGAGACGATCGCCGAACCCCCGTCATCTTGGTGCGGCAAGTGTGTGCCGCTATCCACGACAGGTTGCGTATCGACAAAGTAGGCGACCGGGAGAAGGATATTCTGTGTGCGCTCAGCGGCCGCAGAGTCAAGCACGCCGCCCTGGGAAGGCTCATCCACAGAGGTCGATAGGGGAAGAAGGTGCCGTGCAGTTCCGATATACTGTTTCGAAACTCCACTTCGTAGGAGTAGGAGCGTGGTAGGTGTTTTTGCAGTATCTTAAGACCCCACTGACCCCCTTGCTCTAATAATTGGGAGCAGAACGGCAGAGAATTGCCTCTTTCGCTCCTTGTCGGCAGTGTCTTCAGAGCCTGTTGCGGGGTGCGAGCCGACTGGCTGTCGGAAAGTTGTGCGTTTATTAGAACAGAGTTATGTTCGCACAAGCTAATTTCTTTGTCGGCGTGCTCATAACACCGCATATGCAAGCGAAGATTTTCTTCTCATTTGAATTGGAAGAAAGAACACAGACACGCAGTGAACAGGAAAAGGGGGGTACCCGTAAGGGTTTTATTTGGGGTTGTTTCGGCAGTCGCTCCTGTATGAGCTTCCTGGAGGTTTTCTGAAACCGTTTCAAATTACAAAGAACGACGAAGGAGAAAACCGCCATCAAGGAATTCCACCACCAAGGACGAAGAAGAGAAAGAAAAACTTAAGCCCGCGGAGCAAGAAGGAATAGCCACAAACAGCCACCAAAATAGCCAAGCGATCGACCAACTCAGCCGCCATCGGCGCCAACCGGCCCCCATCCTCCATGGCGAAGGGATAATAGTCATGGACCGACTGAACCGAAGGCGTCCCAAGCAAGGTGGAAGTGCGGAGGTCCGCATCAAGTTTGCCTTGCTGAGCTCCCAATGCAAGGCTGCCATGGAGTGGAAGGCGAGCACCTATACGAGGAACGTTGGTGTTCGTGCGAGCACTTGTAACCGTCACATCAACAACAAGATGACGGTGCGGAGCCATGAAGTCTAACCAAACCACATCCCCGGGACGATCACGTGAAGCCCCCGACCGAATACGGCGGACCTCCAGCCGCAAGTCCCGGCCCTTAGTAGCCCCAGCTTCAAGCATGAACTCTTCAAGCACGTGGACAATACGGTCGTGGAGTTGAATGATATACCAAGAGCACGGGCACCGAGGGATATGGTCCATGAGCATAGCGGTTGTTGAGCGCTCACCCGACATAAAGATGTTCGAAACCGTCGACGAAGATCCATACCCGCGAGAGTCTGAAGGGGCCTCATTGCACCGAGGGCATTTTCGAACATGAGCGGCGCTCTCCGCAGTCAAGCCAAGCACCCGGTGGGCTGCCATCGTATAACAATCGGATGGTACCTTGAAACTGGACTCATGTGAGGCGAAAAAGAGAGCCAAAGCCCCGCGACTCGTACCCGAAATCACCCTCATATAGTCCGGTGGGGAAGGTCTGCAGAACGCCAAGAGGTCAAGGTAGGCCCGGGCCCGAAGAATGCGCGAAATGCCCCGTTGAATGTGGCCCCCGGAATCTCCCAAGCGAGTGAGAGCATCGGGAGTCGGAAGTTGTAGGCTAGTCACTTGGGTAGCGGGTGCCTCCGCATTGTTGACCGTAGATACCACCAACTCGACATCGGGCCCGGCGTAATCGGAAAGGTTTTGGTTCAGGGTGTTAGTCAACACCACAAGCTCCGATTCCGAAAACCCGCCCATAGTGGAGATAGAGTCGTACGAATTGCGCAATTGGACCGCCCATGGTAAAGTAGAAGTGGCAACATTCAGTAGTTCCTGTCGGATGAGACCGTACAAAGGACCTAGCGACTCGGACTCGTAATCAGTAATCAGGTTGGCGAGGGTCGCAGTGAATGAAGCATAGTGAGCAGGTTCGGCATCGAGCTCGAGGGACGGTACGTTAAGCCCCCAAACTCCGCAGGGAGGGAGAGCTGTCGTTTAGCACAATTCAGTTGATCGAGTGTTTGTGCATCCAAAGAAACACCCAAGATTCGATAAACTGCTGCACGAACGGCCCTATCTGCAGTAGCAATGTACGGTCGGCAGATATCTGGGGGGAGGGTGCGGAGCAAGAAACCATAGCGGCGTACCGCACACGTGATCATCAAGCGGAAAGCGGCGTGTGTCCCTCCGAAGTCCGACATAGCAAAGCATACGATCTTGTCCAAGAGGAGTTGATGAGCCTCAACGGTGTCTTGCAGCCAAGAGTGAACATAGTTCTCATTATGAGACGTTGGAGGGCCGTCTGCCATCGAGAAGTCCAACGCCAAAGGAGCTCCAAGGTTACTAGTACCCGTAACAACGGGGACCATCGCCCGTATCACCTCGACAAGTTTAAGGGTCGTATCCGGGGGTACCATGCACGAAGATTTGATTGGTTGAACATTCGAGCAGACTTTCCCCAATTCCTCCGTAGCCACCGTAATCACAGTCGGGACGAAAGGCGTTTTGATCAAATACTTGCCATCATCAGCGGGCCAAGAGGATCTCCTTGTCGGACCCCCGTACGAGATTGAACCGTGCCGTGTAGGAGCGAAGCATCGTTGGGGTCGAAGTAATACACCTTGGAGTCCCTTGAATATATCATCTCAACCAACGGGATAATGGGATGCAAGTCAGGGTTCTTGTAAAGCTCCGCAAGGAAACTCCGGCGGGAAATGGTGTTGAAGGCGTTCTCCTGGTCCAAGCTTAGAAGGCTGCAATCAGGAATAGCTTGTAGGCCAATGCGAGTGGTATGAATGGCTCGCTCGATACCCGCTTTGGTGAAAACCGATCGTTGTACAGGGCCCAGGTGGTCGGCCGCGACAGTCGCTATTCGCGCTATGGCGTGACAATGAGCTAACCGCGACAAAACGCTGCCAGCAGCAAGCGGCCGGACTTTAGGAGCCTCACCCCGAAGGCGAGTGGCGTCGCGGTCAACCCCGGTTTGCTTGTGAAGAGCCCACCCGGTCGCACTCGCCAGAAAGTCCGCCGCAGCCTCGGGAAAAAAAAAAAAAAGTCCCGCCGAGTAGCGGTTAACCCACTTACGCCATGCCGGAACATTCAAGTCACGGACATGTTCCCATCGCCAGCCATCAACGTGGGGGGCTGACAAGCGAGGTGCTTTTCTCAAGACAAGGAGCATAGACTCCTCCCATATTTTGAGGCTGTCACTGTCATCTAAATACGTGAGGGGTGGGCGCGCCGGGGGGGGCAGAGGGTCGGGGAGATCACAGTCTGGATGGGGAGTACCGGGAGGAGGATGCAACCGCTGAAGAGCGGCCAAAGCCGCGTCCGCGTCCTCCACCATTCCGAAGTCGGCACCGTCTAGGGCCATACGGGCCCGTCGCAACTGGCCAACTTCCACCAGCTCACGGGCCCGACGGAAGGCAGCACGGCGTCGGAGGTCACCTTCACAGAGGCGAGTTGGTGGGTGGTGATGCTCCCGTTGAGTGTTATGGGCCCGGCGACGGCGAGAGCCCCCCCCCACCCATGCCCCGACCGCCGGGGCGTCTAGGCGCCGAAGCTCCCGGGCACGCCCGTGCAAGCTCACCTCCATCTCGAATATCACGTAGAAGGGTGTCAATGCCCGTGAGTCCGTCCTCTCCGGACGTAGAGAACCAGAGACGGACTCGACGTTGAACCAGGGAGCGGATGCGAGCACCGGCCGCCGCCGGGAACGGTCGGAGGAGGAGGCCGCCAAAGAGGTGAATTGCCAAAAAAGCTCAAGCAGCCCGAGAGTCCGTTGAGGGAAGGGAAGTCGCATATTCAAGGGTGTCTTGTAGGGCAGAACGGAGGTCATCTCTCGCTGTCGCGCAAACCCCTCGGGCCGCGGTGACAGGTCTGAACTCAAGTAGACAAGCGACCGGGTCGTTGTCGGAGCACCATGAGGCAGGAGTAGCAGCCCGAAGGGGGGATCGGAGGGCAGCCTCTCGGCGGAGTGCAGCGGCAGATGAGGGCATAAAGGCTTGTCCATGAGGTATCGGGGGTCCATCATGTGCATGGGGGGGAGTGAGGGGGGTAAGCTCCGGTTCGGCCCGGGGTGGGGAAGGGAGTGGAGCCAAGGGGGGGAGGCCACTGTTTACATATCCCTCCGTAGGGCTTCTAATGGACACATGTGTACGCTAGACTCTGGGGGAGTCTTGGCCCTCCACCTATAGGTGTTCGCTATAGGTGTTCGCCGCTCAGTCGCGATGCGATGCGATGGGTTCATATACACAATATGTTCCTATCGGGTACCGACTTTTGGCGGTACTTGGATAAGGCGTACACCTCCGTTCCGGGAAGCGGCGGTTCTATCCCCCTTCATGCCATTCCGTGTGTACATGGATTAACAGGTTATGGGCCCTCCGCGTTTACGTGGGGTTTACTAGGGCACCGGCCGGAGTTTGTCCATTAAGGGGGAGTGTTTACATATCCCTCCGTAGGGCTTCTAATGGACACATGTGTACGCTAGACTCCGGGGGAGTCTTGGCCCTCCACCTATAGGTGTTCGCTATAGGTGTTCGCCGCTCAGTCGCGATGCGATGCGATGGGTTCATATACACAATATGTTCCTATCGGGTACCGACTTTTGGCGGTACTTGGATAAGGCGTACACCTCCGTTCCGGGAAGCGGCGGTTCTATCCCCCTTCATGCCATTCCGTGTGTACATGGATTAACAGCCACCCCAAGCAGGGGGGGGGAGGTGTGACAGCTATTCGGAGGGGGCGTGGTCCAATGGGCGGCGGCCGGGAGCTGCCAGCATAGTCGTGAGGCAACATTGGAGAAACGGGAGCAGCCACACAGTGTAGGCATGGAGCGGTAAGAGGGCGAGCTTGGGTAGCAGATAGAAGGTGGTCGCCCGAGGCACAAAGGGAAAACAAGGCCGGAGAAGAGATCGCAAGGTGGCGAGCTTGGCGACGGTGTGCGGAAGTAGAGGGGCCATTGCCAGTTATGAATATGTTCGTGTGTCTGGCGAAATTAGAGCGCCATTTACGCCCAGCAAACTGTATGTCACACGGAGCGCAAGTGTAGCATTCCCCCGCGACAGGGATAGAACACCCGATGCACTTAGGCTCGGCTCTGACCCTGAAGCTCCAGCATGGGCACCAGCTGCAGCAACCGCAACTTGCCGGTTTCCAACAACATCATCTCGCCGCCAACCAGCTCCAGCTCTCCACCCAGCAGTAGAAGCACTCTGTCCATTGGCACCACCAGCTGCAGAACCGGCACCGCTGTCGATCCTCTTCCCATGGGCCGTGGCAGCATCGGCGAGTCGCTGACCGGCACTTGCAGGAGCACCACTAGCAGCGCCATCACCGGCTGGATCTCTCTGTCCAAAAGCCCATGCCGCAGCAACAGGGCGCGGGCCAGCACAAGCAGGTGCATAAAGTATCACCTGCGGCCCTGCCACCATCCACATGCATGTGCCCACAAAGCACCATCATCAACACTAGCAGCCCGGCGCGAGCGAGCTCCGGCAGCCGCAAGTCCCATAGCGGTAGCAATAGCAACAGATGCAGCACCACTCGCCGCAACCCTTTGCTCATGGACCCTGGTAGCAACAGCCGAGTGCCAACCACCACCAACAGGTGCCAAGGGGTCTGCGGCAGCAACTCGGCCAGCTCTTTGCCCATCAGGGCCAGCTCTTTGCCTATCAAGACCACCAACAACAAGTTGCCACGAACCAACTCCGGCGGCTGCTCCAGCACCGACGGCCCCACCAGCAGGGGCATCAGCCATCTCTAAGACCCCACATGTAGCGCTTGCACTACCGGCAGCAGCGGCACTACCAGCAGCAGTTGCAGCGGCAACAACTCCCCCAGTTGTAGCCCTCCGCACATCAGCAACAGTGCGCTGTCCTCCAGTAGGAACGGCAATCTCCGCACTCCAACCAGCACAAGCACGTGTAGCAGCATGAGCAGCTGCACCCTCCGTAGCAACAGCAGTAACACCACCAACCCCAGATGCGGCTTTGCACACGCCATTCTCACCGGCAACAGCCGACCGCTGGCCAACAGCTGCAGCAGTAGCAGCAGGAGCAACAACGGCACCAACACGACCAGTATCTCGACGTCCGCCGGCTGCTGCAGCAACAGCAACAATAGCCGTGCGCCGACTAGCACCACCACCACAACCACGAGCAGCAACAGCAGCACCATGACTACCAATGTCTGTACGTCCACCGGCCGCTGCAGCAACAACAGCAGCAGCTGTGCGCCGACCAGCACCAACAACACCACCAGCAACTGCAGCGACGGCGGCACCAACACGACCAGTATCTCGACGTCCGCCGGCTGTTGTAGCAACGGCAGCAGCAGCCGTGCGCCGACCAGCACCACCGGCACCACCACCAGCAACGTCGGCACCAACACTACCAATGTCACTACGTCCGCCGGTTGCTGCAGCAACAGCAGCAGCATCTGTGCGCCGGACGGCACCAACACCAGCAACAGCAACAACAACACCAAAACGACCAGTATCTCGACGTCCGCCGACTGAAGCAGCAACACCAGCAACAGCCGTGCGCCGACTAAGACCACCGGCACCACCACCACCACCACCAGCAGCAATAGCGGCACCATTACTACCAATGCCTCTACGTCCGCCGGTTGCTGCAGCAACAGCAACAGCAGCCGTGCGCCGACAAGCACCACCCTCATCAGCATCAACAGCAACGGCGGCGCCAGCACTACAAGTGTCTCTATGTCCGGCAGTTGCAGCAGCAACACTAGCAGCAGCCGTGCGCCGACCGGCACCACCACCATCAGCGGGAGTAGCAGCAACAGCGGAACCAACACTACCAGTGTCTCTATGTCCGGCAGTTGTTGCAGCAACAGCAGCAGCAGCCGTGCGCCGACCAGCATCACCACCCTCAGCAGCATCATCAGCAGCAACAACGACGGAACTAACACTACCAGTGTCTCTACGTCCGCCGGCTGCTGCAGCAACAGCAGCAGCAGCCGTGCGCCGACTAGCACCACCACCACCACCACCAACACCAGCAGCAACAGCAATAGCGGCACCTGCACTACCAGTGTCTCTACGACCGCCGGCTACTGCAACAACAGCCACAGCAGCCGTGCACCGGCCAGCACCACCCTCAGCAGCAGCAGCAACGGCAGCAGGAGCAGCAACGGCGGCACCAGCACTACAAGTGTCTCTATGTCCGGCAGGTGTTGTAGCAACCGCAGCAGCAGCCGTGCATCGACAAGCACCACCACCATCAGCAGCAGCATCAGCAGCAACAACGGCGGAACCAACACTACCAGTGTATCTACGTCCCCCGGCTGCTGCAGCAACAACAGCATAAGTTGTGCGCCGACCAGCCCCACCAGCAGCACCAGCAACGACAGCACCAACACTACCAGCGTCACTATGTCCGGCGGCAGCTCCAACAACAGCGGCAGCAGCTCTACGCCGAACGGCATCGGCATCATCCCTCAAACCACCGGCGGCAGGGGCAGCTCACCGCCCACCAGCGGTAGCCCTAGCAGCCCGCCGCAGAGGAGCAGGTGTTTCCGACCGACTCGTAAGGGGGCGACGGACGGCGCAAGTGGCGCGCACGACAGATGCCCAAGAGCCACCGAGGGGGGGTAGAGGCAAAGCAGAGCAAAGAGGGCGTCGCGCATTGTGACGAGGGGTAGCGCGGCGGCCCGACGCGGAGGTACGGACAAGGGATGCGGGCGGGGGGGGCAGCAGACGACGCACGGACCGTAGCACGGGTCCGACGAGCAGTAGAATCGCGACAGGGAGGTCCAGACGCGGAGGACCGGGCGAAAGGGGGAAGAGGAGAAGGAGAAGCCAGTCGGGACGGCCCGGGAGCAAGACGCGAAGGCCGGTCAATTGCCCGGTCGTCGGCCATAACAAGGCCCCGGGAGCAGCGTTGATCGCTACAAAACACGTAGAGCCACCCCCTCCCCGGCCTCCCCGCTACGAACAGGGAGGAGGGAGGGGGGTAAGGAGCAGGCGGGGGCGACCTGCCTAGGCGCCGACGAGGTCCTCCGCTAACGAGGTCCTCCGCTCCGGGCTCCGGGCTCCGAGCGGTGGCGAAAAAAGGTATCAAGGGAGGTCCGCATCAAGTTCATCTAAGGCCCTTGTCAGATATTACTTGAGTTGAGTTTGCATGTACCGGGAACTCAAGTGTACGGGAGCCGCTGAAATGAAGTAAGGCGTACCGCGCTAATTCGTTGTCGGATAATGAGTTGACTTTGGCCCCTTTTTTTCAAAATTTCGAAATCGTGGCCCTCCCATACAACTCCATTGCGCAAACCCGCCGTCACCGTCGTGCCCTCCCCAAACAGCTCCGCTGCGCTCCCCACCATCACCGTCATACCGTCGCTCCCCACCATCACCGTCGTGCCCTCCCTAGCGCCGCTATTCGATTATATTTAATGGTGAAACAACGGCAGTACCTCACGATCGCGGCCGCGTACGCAGCGGCCACGCTACTATTCAGTGCAGCAACCCTCGCCTCGCAGAAGGCCAACGGCCGTCAGTCCGTGGGCCCCCGCCGCCGCCGCATTGGCCGCAAACGGAGGCCTCGGTACGGGACCCATGAAGAGCAGCAACGGTGGTTTGGGGGACAGCGTTTCACCGGTCCAGCGAGGTGGTCGCGGGACTACCGGCAGAGCTATTGGTGGACGGACTACGTCCAACACCCCGGCGTTAACGATGTCGGCGGCTTTCTTTACGACGAGTTCCGCGAGACCTTTAGGATCCCCAAGCCCATGTTTGACAACATGTTAAGACGGATGAGGGACTCCGGGGTTTTTGAGAACGACAACCCGCAGGGGCCAGGCCGTCCGGCAGCACCGCTCAGCCTCAAGCTGATGGCGGTGCTGCGGTTGTTGGCCATTGGGTGCCATGTTGGCGCAGTAGCCGGTATGTGCGGTATTGGCCGCACCACCATTCAAGAGTTCTTCCCCGTGTAAGTAGGGGGGGTGTCTATGGTTCTTGTTGTTGCTTTAGTGGACTGTGCTTTGCCGGAGTGTCTTACGATGTGCTTGTATGTCTTGCTTCCCCCCCACATGTTTGCGCAGATTTGTAGACTGGTTCTTGAAGGAGTACTATGATGCTTGGGTTCGACCACCGGACACCCTAATGGAGTTGCATGCCATGGAGACCATCTTCAATAGATGCGGGCTGCCTGGCTGCGTTGCATCTATGGATGGTGTGCATGTGGAGTTGGGTTGTGCGCCAGCCTGGGACAAGCATTTGTATGTGGGTAAGGAAGGTTACCCAACGGTTGCTTTCAATGTATGTGTGGGCCACAACTTGTATATATACAGCTGCAGCCAGGCCCATTACGGCGCAAGGAACGAAAAAACGATGGCGACTATGGACAAGTATCTGAAAATGGTGAGTACCATGTCCGTCTGTCCCATTGCATACTACAACACCTGCACGTTCAGATTTTTTTATGGATGTTGTTGTCTGCTTATCCATGCATGTGAGAAATGACCCCATGTATACGGACTACACGTTCGACATGCAGCGGGAGGATGGCAGCAGTTTTCAGGCTGTAGGCTGTTGGGTGCTCTGCGATACGGGTTATCACAAATGGAGGCAAACCATTTGTGGTTTCAAGCGCACATCTGAGCCGAAGCGGAGGGCTTTTGCAGAGCGGTGTGAGGCCGTTAGGAAAGACGTAGAAAGGGTATTCGGTATCATAAAAAAGAGACACGTTGTAGTGGATTCCCCCGTTCTCCTGAGGGATGTGCAGGACGTGGAGCGGGTGTTCAAGATGTGTGTGGTGCTACATAACATGCTTCTGCGGTATGATGGGCTGGACACGATTGGCCAGTACGAAGACGACTGGAAGAGAATCGACCGCCAACTGGGGATGACTCAAACCCCCAACGGTCATGGTGTGTTTGTGGGAAGTGTTGCGTGAGTGATGTGATGTGATGTGATGTGATGTGATGGTTGGTTCGGGTGAATTGCTAACTGCATGTGTGTGTGTGTGTGTGTGTGTGTGTGTGTGTGTGTGTGTGTGTGCGCGCGCGCGCGCGGACAGGCTCAATGGCATATGATGACGTAGAGGCGGAGGTAGATGCATATTTTGACATTTTTAGAAGTCAACTTGTTTCACACCTAGCTTACAAATGGCAGGCACGTGAGGTAGAATGGTTAGAGCCCGCAGCTGTATGCCGCCCTTTCAACTCACCGTGAATGTGTAAACATGTTTCAACCGGCTTTCCATATATAATGCATTTCACAGACATTCTTGGTGTCAGTGGCATAATGGATGGGAACATACTTTGCCACTCAAAGTCAATTCAATGGCATCTCATTGAAAGACGCCGCGGAATAGTGCCTTTAATCGGCATTGTTCTACATTCAGTTTTGGCTAGAACGATAAGGAAAACAACTGAGGGAAAAAAAATGAAGCGCCCTGGGAGTGTGTGTGTTTGGGTGTGTGATCCCCGTGTAAGTGAGTGTGCTGCAAGTGTGTTATCACTATGTGTGTGTGTGTGTGTGTGTGTGTGTGTGTGTGTGTGTGTGTGTGTGTGTGTGTGTGTGTGTGTGTGTGTGTGTGTGTGTGTGTGTGTGTGTGTGTGATCCTTGCGGTATGAATGAAAAGACAAATATTTTTGTTATCACTGTGTATGTGTCTACGTGTGTGTGTGTGTGTGTGTGTGTGTGTGTATATGATCAGTTTGGAACGAATGATAAGCAAAACAAGTCGTGTTCTTTCAATATAAAATGCACTTCACAGAAAGGCAATGGAAGATAAAGCTTATGTGTTATCATTATTACAACTTACTTCCCTTGCTGCATAATGTCATTGTAAAGCAAATCTATCAGGGTCTGCTTACGGGGGTCTGAATCGGGGAGGTTGGCTAGCAGCATTTGTTTTTGCGCAATTTTGTTCTTGGTGTCAGCTGCATTCGCCTGCTGCTGCATCACGATGCGGTGCTGACCTAACTCTATCGTCAAACCTGCCAGCGCCGACGCAGCTGAAGCTAACTCGCCATCTGTCGGGTCCTCACTGCCTGTATCATGTGCTTGACTAGAGGAATTCCCGCAAACGTCCTCCGCACCACCCTCCCTCAGCCGCTTGCGGCTGCGCTCACGCGACGAGGCTCGGGAAGTGTCACCGCCCTCTCCGCGACCAGCGGGGCGATGGCTGCATAATGGACAATGAAATTACTAAATGTGTATAGTTGTTGGACATTGATGAGGCGGGGTGGGAAGGGAGAGGGGGCGGGAGGGGCACTCACAAAAGGCAAGCGGCTTGCAGACAACTTTCTGCAAGAGGGCCATATCGCTGCGAGCACGCCAAGAATTTGTCAATGAATTCTGCGGGGGCTTGCTATGGCTCACCCTCTGACTTCCTACCGAACTTGAGGTAGTATTGATGCTTCACCTGGTCCAGAATATTCTGTGTTGCACCTGTGCCTGTGGGGAAGCAACCATCAGGATCAAGAAGCTCCAAATACAAGGGGGTTACCCTTTTCAGAATCTCCCGTTTCATGCTGCCAAATTGTTGCATCATAGCTCCTCCATTGACCCGAATGCGCTTGCTATCGTCGGGCATGGGGCTGCCGCTGTGCCACATGCTCGCCCGCGTCACGTCGTCCACCTTCGCAGGATACTCCTCGACCGCCCAAGCTTGGCGATCGAATGTTTGCGACTCCACCTGCCGCTCCGTTGCAGCTACGCAAGCGTCGAACACTGCGAGGCACTCCCCGACCTTCCACTGCGGGACAGTATTTTTCCCCCGCCTGGTTGGGTTTCGGAGGCTTGGAGGCCTTGGCGGGCGGAAGCTTCTTGCCGGCCTTCGTCTTGGCGGCAAACTGTTGGACACCGCCTGCGTCGCCGCCTTGGGGGAGAACTCTGCCAACGTCTTCGTCCTCACCCCTCTCCGACGCTCCACCGGACACGTCAACGACGTCGTTGAATAGGAGTTGGGTCCGAGGGCCTACGCCCGAGGAGGGCATTTGGCCCGGGGAGTCCGCCAATGGAGGCCCGGCGGGAGTGGCGGGCGGCGCCTTATCGCTAGCCCCGCCATCGCCAACATCAGCACGCACGACTGCGGCTCCTCTTGGTTGGTCGCCGGGGCAAGGGTCCGCAGCCCTTCCCTCCATAGCGCGAGAGAGGTGGCAGCCACGAGAGATGGCCCGCCGTGGTGTTTATTTGGCGGGGCTAGCGGCGAGGGCGATGGCGTGCACGAAATGTGCCCGCATTTTTCTTGGCGCGGATTCCGGGGCCGAACTCATGTTTGCGGAGGCCACTTGAGTTCGGGCCTCAAACTCAAGTGCCGACCTCGAAAAATCGGCCACATGAGTTCAAAACGTCATTCTGAAATCAACTCAAGCTATTTACGACATCCGATTAGCGCAATTTACTTGAGTTCGGTACTGTTTTATCGCGGACGAACTCAACTCAAGTAAAATCTGATAAGGGCCTAAAAAAGGGGGACGTTACCGACTGACCGTCATGGATAATTATAGGGGCATTTCCAGTATCGGGGCTCTCATTAAAGTAATTATGACGGGCGCCCGCCGGCGGCGCAGCGGCGGCGGCCCCGGAGAGGGGTGCGCTCGCAGGCCCGTCGGCACCTACCTCTACCTCCACGCGGTGGGCGCTGGTAACCCCATAGCCGTGCCATGCCTGGCACGGTAGGGGGCTGAACGAGGTACCGACAGCTGCGATCCGCGGGAACAGCAGCTGTCGGGAAGCCCTGTACGGAGGGTTTTGGAAAAACATAATATCCGTAAACCGGCACAGGGATCTCCCGCTCGGCCAGTCCGATATGTCTTTTCTCGCGACTAAATACTCGCAGATACTCTCCCGACGATGGGGCGGGGGCGGCGTTTGCGAAATATTTGTTGGCGAAAAGGGGTACGGACGGATCAGCGGAGGGACGAGGGTGTTGGAGATGGCGGCGGACATCTGGGAAGCACCGCTAGGGACGGCGCTCGCTAGCAGTCGCCAGCCCTGCGACAGCTTTAGATCTCCCATGGGGGCGAGGCCTGATGCTACGCAGGACGGAGGTGGGTCGCAGCCGGAGGAGCGGCACGGTCTGGCGGTGGCGGTCCTTAGGATCGCCCGCCGCCGGAAAAGCCCGGTACGGGGGGTTTTTGGAAAAATTCCCGTACCCACCATCTTTTGAGGACCGGCGACTCGATCCCTGTGTTCTTCCAACCCCTTCCCTAGTCGGTACCCAGTTATCGATAGGCTGCCTCAGGCAGTGTGCCTAGGGTTATCGTAACGGCACACTGCTCGTAAAGGCGGCCCCCTAACAACGTAAACCACCGGGGGAGGGTACGGACGGCCACAACGCGATCAGATAGGTGGTGGAAACAGACGGAAAAGGACAGGGGACATGAGAAAATCTGGCTCGGGGGCAGGAGAGCCAGCCGGACACCGTCTGCAGCCTAGTTATTCTCTCTTCTGAGCCCCCGAAGGAGGAGAGAAGACTCGGCTAGGTGGCGAGCTGCGTCGGAAGGAGCGGCTAATACCTCGGGCGGGGTTGAGCACGGATCGAGGCGGGACCGACGACGACCTATGCGAGGGGGGTTTTTCACCTGCCTTTCCCCCCAAGCTCCGGCACGACCGGAGTCGCACATGAGCCGAGGTCAGACAAGTTCGCCTCGACTAGCTCAAGCTGGACAACCTTGCTGATCAGCGACCCCGCAGCGGCTGGAGCAGGCCGCGTGTCGTGGAGACTAGCGACATTTTATTTTTCATACTGTATCCAAAAAAATACGTATAGATCGGAAAATAATAAATACCTGGATACGGGTATTTTTTTACGGAATCGTTACTGCCATTGGAGAGGTTGGGATTAGTGGTTTACGGTCTACCTCACGCTTAGAAGTCCAACAACGAGTTGATCATAGCATAAGGGGGGGCTAGAGACTCCAACCGGTTTTACTGGTATTGGAGTGTTTAATTTCAAATTTCAATTTCAAATACTTATGACGGTCGTAACCCAACGTCTTCAAGATGTATGCCAAACGAATAAGATCATCCGCCCATGGCCAGGAGGATTTATGCCGGGGGAGGAGTGCGCCTTGCAAGTCGCGAACATATTTGATATCGCGGGCCGCCGCCATGCGTTAGGGTTACCGACGTATGGGCGCCCGCCGGCGGCGCAGCGGCGGCGGCCCCGGAGGGGGGTGCGCTCTCAGGCCCGTCGGCATCCCCTCACCTCCCCGTGGTGGGCGCTGGAAACCCCGTAGCCGTGCCAGGCCGAGCACGGTAGGGGGCTAAGGGGGCCGACAGCTCGATCCGTGGGATCAGCAGCTGTCGGGAAAGCCCTGTACAAAGGGCTTTTGAAAAAATAATTTCTGTGCACTACCGGCGCCAAGATCTCCCGCTCGGCCCGTCCGATATGTTTTTTCGCGTACAGATACTCGTAGATACAGCCTTACTTTGAGGGGTGGGACCTGTACTACGGCAGCGTTTCATGGCGAGGAGGGTACGGCCGGATCAGCGGTGGGAGGCGGGTGTTGGAGCTGGTGGTGGCCAGCCGGGGAGCAGCGCCAGGAAAGGGCGCTCGCTAGCCGTCGACTAGCCCTCTGCCGGTCGAACCTTGCCGAGGGGTGAGGCAAGACATATGAGGCGGCGGCGATCCTCAGGATCAGCCGCCGCCGGAAAGCCATGTACGGAGGGCTTTTTTCGGCTACTAAAAACAATGTCCGTACCCGGCGTCGAGCTAGTTGGGGAGCAGCACCAGGGTAGGGCGCTCACTAGCGCGCCGCTACGTCGTCCAGCGTCGTCTCCCGGGGGGAGGAGTTAGTTGGGACGGCAAGGAGGAATGTCGCGACGGGAGGAGCGACACGATCTAGCGGCGACGACCCTTTGGGTCGGCGCCGCCGGAAAACCCGGCACGGAGGGTTTTGTTTAATTCCGGGCGCCCGCGGCCCGCCGGATCCGGCTACGGTGACCTGCCCTCCCCCCTCTTCGACACCCACTACCCCGACAGACCTACATACTCCTAGGGGTCCTTGAGCGTGGGCCCGGGTGAGCGCGGAGGCCCCCGCTCAAGACAAGGCTGCTCGGTGGACGCGCGATCAGAGGGGGGAGGGTACGGCCATAGGCCGGAAAACCGACAGGTACCCGTGTACCAGACAGAGAAGAAACCGGGGAAATGAGCGGGGAAAATTGAGGCGCGGAGGCAGGAGCGCTAGTTTTTTCAATGTATGTGTGTCTCGGTCCCCCCCACCTGTCCTCGAGGTGATGGGGGACCTCGACACGGAGGACCGCCGCGTCGGTGGACGCGGCAAGACCTTGGGGCGGGGTTTACGGGATGGAGCGGCGGGATCGACGAGCGACCGCGCGAGGAGGGGTTTTTTGCCAGCCTTTCCCCTCCTACCTTCGGCAAGACCGAAGTCACGCGGGAGCTAGATTAGGCTGGCCCGTCGTCCCTCCCGAACGCCGACCGGCCTAGGCCGGTCGACACCCCGGTTCGGCGGGAGCGGGCCGTGCATCGTGAAGGTCGAGCAGCAGTTTAGTTTTGCATTTCTCGACAAGTGGATTTATTTTTAGATTTTTTCTTGATTACAAAATTATTACGCTGTTACTGCTTAGGTGGGGGGACTGTGGCAGTTACTCCGGTTGCTTACAGTTATATAACTCCCGAGGAACGTCGGCACACATTGCAGATAGGTGTGTCGATAAGAAATGTACCGGGTCGGAGAGACCCGGGCCCAACTTGCTAATAAGTCCTGTATGGCGAAGTAGAGTGGCGCGTGAGACAGCAGCCGGTCCAGTTTGCCGGGACATGTTGTAAACAATTTCAATTTCAATTACCGACGTATGCGGGGTTTATAGACGTATGGAAAGCATACGATACTATCCCTCATGAACTTCTATTTTCTAAATGAAAGACTAAGAATGTCTATCTAAGGGCACCGCACTGAGTGCGGTAAATATGGCTAATGGGATTGCGCGACATATGTTATCCTTCCTTAAAGCTCTATATATGGATAGCAATGTCCAAGTAAAAATTGGAGAGGCCCCGGGCATCTTATCTGACCCCATCCCAATAGAGCGCGGACTGCGGCAAGGGTGCCCAACATCCCCAATCCTCTTTAACATATTTATTAATGATATGTTTGACGGGATAGAATGATGGGGTCAGAGGTGCCGGGTTGCGTTGACATGCTTGACTATAGGCAACCGTTGAGGGTGCCGGGCCAATTATTCGCCGACGGCACCGTGGGCCTTGCACCGTCGCTCGACAACTTGCATGCCATGTTCGCCCACTTTTCCCAATGGGCGGAGGACCACTATATGGGATTCGGAGTAAAAAATGCGGGGTGATGGCGCTTGGCCGCAACTCCAACGCAGTCGCACTACGCGAACAAGCTGGCCGTTAGCAACTCGGGGGGGAACGGGTACCGATTGTAGCTGAGTATAGGCATTTAGGCGCGTTGATAAATTCGGATTTAAGTATGCGAAATATCGTGGGAAATAGTTGAAGACGCTCGGATGAAAGTGGGCGCGCCGTTGAAGCGCTCGACTTGGTGTTAGGAGGGCGGGATATCCCCATTAATGTACGCACCTCGTTGCTTAAGACGTGAATATTTCCGGTTTTTACTTACGGGTGTGAAGAATTGGGGATAGATTCGACTAGCGGCGTCAATAGATTACAAACTATATTAAATCAACGTTTGAGGCGCCTAGTTGGGGTGGGTGCAAAGACCCATGGGGTGGCCAGAGCGCCGCTACTACAGGAACCAAGAATAGCGCCCATAGAAGCAATGGCAACATCGGCTAGCACAAGGGCGTTCCTTCAAGCGCCCAACCTAAATACATGCATAAGCGATATGGTGCGCCAACCTAGTTGCATGCGCCCAAATACTTGGACGTCTGGGACTTTGCGTTGGCTAGATCGTTTTGCTAGGGCAAGCGCGGATTTAGCCCAAAGTGTACGCGTCCCACCCGCATGGAGGTCTTTGCAACCACGCGTTGCCTTTAACCTACTTAAGGCAACGGTATGGGGTCGACTCGAGACATCATCGTCGGCATGCACTAGTACGTGGAGTATTTATTCCCATGCTTCATATGTTGGGAACCGATTGCTACAATACGGCACGGGCATTCCCGTGGGGGTCGTTCCAATGTTGCACATTGTGATTCAATCTCGTCCGCGTGATGTATTTCCCACAGCCCGTCGTTTAGCCCGCATTCATGCCATGCCTCCATCATTGTTCTGCATCATGCGGCGGGGATGTGCCTGAATTTATAAAAATATCCTGCTTGAATGCCCACGTTGGGAGTGCCACCGTCGTAATTTTGGGACACTCACCCTAGAGTTTAATGGTTTGGTACGTCAGTTCGCTACCGCCCACGAATGTCGTGAACAAGAACTAATTGGCATGATGACCACTTCGCGACATTTTCTTTTCCGGTGTGCCGGTAAAGCGCACACCTATTACGCTAAAGGTTGCTGGTTCGAAATCCGGGTAGTCCGATCTTGGTATTCATGCGTGTGACAACCGAAGATGAAACCCCACCTTCCACACCGAAGATGTAACTGCATCACTTTTAGGCGGTGTCACCCCTTCCTTTCATGGCGCCATTCATTTTACAGGAAATGGGAGGTTCTTCTTGTTATGGCGCCAAGCTTTCTCTCATATTGTTTTCTTTGTAGTTCGTGTATCGCACTCCCAAAATGTTTTGCTCCGTGAGATGGGCCTTGCTCCTCCTCGCATTTCTCGAATGGGCCGACGCCCGGACGTGTAGGGCAAACCTTTCTTGGTTAGTGCCGGGAATTCATTAATGTTTGTTTGCATGTCATCGGAAGGACCTTTCTTGGTTTGTGCCGGGAATTGATTCATGTTTGTTTGCATGTCATCGAAAGGTTTTAGTTGGTGAAACTCTTGGCCTCGTGTGGGGTTAGCGCAATACGGTACGATCTCGTACAATGGCACGTTATGCACTCACACGAGCGTCGCCTACCCGGGAGCATGATCGATGATGAGTTTGAGGTCTGTTTCGAACTTCTGCTCTCAGTCGTACTTGCAAAGCGCCGCATGTAGAGGGTGTCGGTGCGGGCTTACCTGCCTGTCCCATCATATCCCGGGGTGCCCAAAAAAAAAAAAAAACTGCACACCATTATATCTGAGTGATCGCTGCCATGTACGGGTACTTTCTTTGGTGCGACGCAGGTCGTGCGGCGGCGGCTCATTATTTTCATATCTCGGACGTGTAATATATATATAACGACACAGCGATATCGGAATATAGTCCGCAGTCCCGCGACACAAACACAACGTTCACTCCTCTCCGCCTGCTCAGCAGAACCCGCAGACGCAACCGTCGTCCTCTCTCGACCCATACACGCCTTCGTAAAGTCTATTAGACGCTAGTATTTCGAATCGTCGCTAGCGTTGCTCGCTAACAACCCTTCATGCCCCGCTGTTTCCTTTTTGGCTTGTGTTCACGAGTTTCGACGAGCCGCCGCCGCGGTGCCTTTGTCGAGTCGGCCGCCGTCATCCGCCCTCACCTTGCGTCCAGCGGTCCGGTATCACTATCGGCTTCGAAATATAGCCAGGGACACGGCCTCGTCGTCGACAGGCGTGTGCCTACCTCTCTCAAGGCGATAAATAGTCGACGGAAGCTACCTCGTGGCAGTCGCGTGGTCAGTATGGCGACCCCTCCTTTGGACGACAAGTCGACGCTGACCGGGGAGGCGCCGGAAGGACAAGACTTTGCCAACTACTTCTGCACGTATGCCTTCATTTACCACCAGGCAAATGCAGCTACCCCCCCCCCCCCCTTTTCACCAGTCGCCGATAACCTGCATGCACTGCCGGCGGGCTTTCTAACATGTCTGCGGTGCGCTTGCAGAAAGACATGTTGGAGGACCACAAGCGCACCGGCGCCTACTTTAACAGCGTCATGCAAAACAGGCGCCAGTTCGAGGGGAAGGTGGTGCTAGATGTGGGCACTGGGAGCGGCATTCTGGCAATCTTCGCTGCCAAGGCCGGCGCGAAGAAGGTGTATGCAGTGGAGGCAACTGACATGGCCAAGTCTGCCCGCATGGTCGTCGAAAAGAATGGGGTGCGTAACCTTACACCCTCCCTCGTCCCTCCTTCCATCCTCGACCTCTGCATGTAACCTATTGAAATCTTCTACGGTGTATTTGCTCCTCCCTAACCCCCCCCCCTCCCCCGCCTGTGGCTGCTGCAGCTCTCCGATGTGGTCACTGTGATCCAAGGTATGGTCGAGACGGTGCAGATTCCTGAGAAGGTGGACATCATTATTTCCGAGTGGATGGGCTACTACCTGCTGCGCGAGTCCATGCTGGACAGCGTGCTCCTCGCCCGTGACCGCTTCATGAAACCTGGAGGTAAGGAAGGCCTCCTCATGTGATAGCCCTGAACGACACCAGGATCTGCGGCTTTTGAGACGGAGGGAGGGAGGTTGCGGCACGAAGTGGGTGTAGCCTGACATGTCAAACCCCTCTGTATTTTTCCATCTTGGACGCTTCGGCTTGCCACAGGCGCCATGTACCCATCGCATGCCCGCATGTTTTACGCACCGATTCGAACGAACTCTTCTCAGCAGCGTAGGGCGGAGTATCAGGTGCCCCCCCTCCTCCGCATACCACCGTTCACTTTTAATCTTCAATCCCAATCACCGTCTGACTGAACTTCCAATCTAGCTTCATTCCGCTCAACCTTTTTCCATCCTTCGCAACAGAACCTGCTTGAGGGCTGGCAGGAGTTTGAGGGTGAGATGCTGGACTACTACGGGGTGGACCTGTCTTGCCTGGGCGAGGCTTACGATAAGGAGCAGCGCGACTATTACATCGATGCCACCGCTTGGCAGGTAACGGGACAAGCCCACCGTGTGAAGTGCCGTGTCGGCATTCCTGATGCACAATCCATTCCCCGTCCAAACTGCAAACCTTCCTTCCTTTCCATCGCCACCAGGACGTACACCCCTCGCAGCTTGTCGGGCAGCCGGTTTGCTTCAAAGAATTTGACCTAAACAAGGTTCAGATTGCCGACATTCAGGTGCGCGGCTCCCTATTCTGTTTTTCTCTGTTAGCTGACTATCTTCTAAACCGAAGCTGCCTAAATAGATATATCTATATCGCTGTAGCTGAGCCTATTGCTTGCTTATGATCTCAGAACTCGATTTCGGCGGCCTGCACTCTTCCCATTGGCGAGTCAGGACCTATCCAGGGTCTGTGCGCCTGGTTCGACGTCCAGGTAGGGGAACACAGTCCCTGTGCAATCCAATGCAGTAAAACTGGGCACTATTGTCGCGTGTGTGTGTGTGTGTGTGAGAGAGAGAGTTTATGTGTGTGATCTCACCGTTTGCTGTGTGGGGGTTGCAGTTTCGGGGGTCTGAGGAGAACCCTGCGGATGAGGAGGTGTTGCTATCGACTGCGCCCGATGCCACCGGCGCCACACACTGGGGACAGCAAACCTTCTTCATGCACCCCGAGATCGTCGCCTCGGTGGGCGATTCGCTGCGCCTTAAGCTCAAGATTGACCGTAAAAAAGAGAACCATCGCCTGATGCGGGTCACGATCGACCACAAGCTGCAGGGAACCTCGGAGATGGCGCGGATGGCGAAGGAGGAGACGCGCGTGTTTCACATCGAATAAGCGCTGTCTGTCAGCGGTGAGTGGTGTCAGGTGCGACGGACGGAGGCAAGGTTACACAACGGGGGCGGATACAGCGCGGCTTATGTAACTGCATCGCTTGCTCGTTCTCTTCACATTACATAAGGTTGAGTTACATCACGTCACATCGCATCTGTTCCGTCTACGCTACGTCCGTATGGGATTGGGCTACTGCTTCGGGTTAAAGCGCACTGCAAAAGGGAGCAGGAAGCGCTGCAGAAATTCCATCCGCTCCGCAGTGCTTTGCAGTTTCAACCACTCGTGCGTGTGCAACACCGCCACTTGCAGCCCGTGGCGCGCCAGACTCCTGTCCCTCAGCACGGTACTCCCAAGCGGGGTGTTCGGGTTGTTGGAGAGGTAGTTCCATCGCGAGTCCAGTTGCAGAGCCAGTGGCTGCGCTTCCTCGCGCGACAGAAGAATGTCTACAACGTACAGCCCGTCGCCCATGGCCACCTCCGTCCTGTGCTCTATGCCCATCACCCGCAGCACCATGCCCACTTCCTACAGCAAATCGCAGGCAGGACGAGCTTCGGCAATGAGCCCACAGCGTCACCGTCCTCTCCCCCCCCCTCTACTTTAAATTGGAAATAAAAGATAGATAGGGCATTAATGACATAGTAAAACCAATCCGGCGCTTTCCCAGTCAGTATTGTACCTTGAGTAGCTTTGATGGCCTCTGCCGCAGCGACTGGCTAGCCTTTGTCGCCTCGACCAGCATCGCCTCCACCTACATCAGCAGCCGAGAGTCAGCCGGTGACGTCTCGGGGTTGAGGGTAACCAGTGCTTGCTAGAGGGGGTGACAGAAACGTGCCGCGTCGGCTTTGTTTACCTCTGGAGTGTGCACAGCCGTGACACCACTTCCAGTTATCGAATTGTTGGCATATAATACCTGAGAGGACAGCATAACGGGCTTAAATGACGACACCCTGTGCATACTAGGCGGGAAGAAACGTGTGGATAGCATGGCAGGGAACAGTGGCAGCAGCCCGCTGATGGCGCGTGCCCTCACCGCTCTCTGCTCCTCTGCCTTCGCTGCGCCTAGGCAACGAGAAAACTGCGTCGCCATGTCAGAGAAAAGCTGCAGATTGCGCACCACATGAAAAGGTAGACCAAAAAAGCGTGCGCGTGTCAATAGTAAGTCGATCTGAAACCCTGACTCAATCGACAAACATCAATCAACTGGATAAACAACCCCAAAACAACAAAGCACGCCTTGCCGTTGGGACAACCCTGTGTGACAAGTGACGCCTGTTTATCTAGAAAGACCCGTGACCGAGGACATGAATTGGGAGACTGCCAGGGAAGAGCAGTAGGGCATGTGTAAACAGCCAGAAAATGCGGCCCTCAGTGCCACCTATCATGAGAGCGGAACAGGGAAGATGGAATATCACTGAACGGGACAATTGCATTGCTTAAGCAAACCGTGGCTCTGTTCAGGGTCACCGGGAGCTGCACATGAATGTGAAGGACACGGTGGGAATGCTGTAGGGACAGTTGGACGGTGGGCCGGTCAGAGCACACGAGGTGCCGCTATCGCTCGGGATTCACGAAATCAAAATGAAAGGAACTATAGCTGCGAGATGAAAAAGGGTTTCGACAGATATGTGTAGAGTCCATTTCTTTGAGACGTGCTCGGTAGGAAACACATTGGTTGTATTAGCAAACTGTGTGAGATCGCACATAATATGTCGAAATCTAACTTGAGCCGGAAAGACAAGGACAGCCTCAAGCTGTAGACCACACGTTGTATCTCATTAGGGCGGCGCGTATGGGATGCCTTGACGCAGCACAAGCAAACACACGCACAAGCTTGCAAACGTTTAAAAGGTGCCGCTAGGTGACACACGCGAGACTCAGCGTCTGCGGAATTGAACGTCTGCGACAACCAAAAAATTACACACTGACCTGCCCGACGAAAGCAAAGACGGCACGCTTTTTTTCTAAAAATGACCGGACGAAGAATACACCCACTCGAACCCCTGCCCTTGTAGCCCCGGGCAATGGGTAAGTCCGAGGCATGGAGGGGGGGAAAGGGCAAAGACGGCAGAAGGAACCACCATCCCGCGTGTCGTGAGGCAATTCTAATTTTCGAAACACTTAGCGTAGTACTTAATGTAGATAGCCCAAACTTCGTCCACACCAAGATATCTCCATAGCAAAATACTTGAGATATATACATGACACTCATTTCCATGTTCTAAACAATGACTTCGTCTCAGCGACAACCGCAACCAAAAGCACAGATTTTCTGACCCACGATATCGCATACCAACCGAAATCAAAAGAGTGAATGATACGGGCCACGCCCATCCAACCCCCCATCAACACACACACACACACACACACACACACACGCCCACAAACACACACACACACACTCTCACACACACACACACATGGTAGCAATCTCGTGCGCTTAAAGCAGTTAGTAGTAGCGCTTAGGCCATCGGATAGCCATTTCCACAGCCTCCCATTACCCTCGCGCCCAACCCCGCCATCCGTGAAACTCTCACCTCCGGTGTCAACATTTCAAGGACAGCTGCTGCCCACATGCTGCTCGAGATAATTCCGGGCGCCGTAGCGTCGCGTCCACGCAGCTCATCCAGAATACTGCGCAGCCCCGCGGCGGGCTGGGAGAAGTTGAGCTGTGCGCAGGACCACAGGATCATGGACAACGACACGTCGGAAGAGCGGCTCAGATTGTGCTGCCCCACAGCCTTTACCAACCGCCCCAACACGTCTGTCCCTGGATGGTGTCCCATCCTCGCAAAACCGTAAAGCGTGTTGGACACATCCTGCCAAAATCAAAGGGTAAGCAACCCGAGCTGTCAACCAATACGATTTCTATATTGCCATCAGTGCCATGTGTGGTAGCAGTCAGGTCTGAATGGGTGCGTACGTTTGGGTTATATTTGTGAGCAGATGATGCCACAGTGTGCGCCACAGCATCCACCATGCTCCCACTCGCCGATCTGTCCAGCCACGCAGGCGGATAAACTGTCATCCATTGGCTAGCAAAACCAAGCTAGCCTAACTGCATGCGTTCATACATGGGTAAGCACGTGTGGGGTAATGAGGAACGAGATGGTGCAAATTGAATGGGAATGCGAAGGGTTCGGGAACTTGGTCACCTGCTACTGTCAGACATCCCGGCAGATGCCACCGCACTACTGAGCGCGCGGCTTGGGGCCAGTACAGCGAAGGCCATCAATACCTGTGAAATCTCGCTTGGCTTGAACTCGGGCAGTCTGCGCAGCACCTGCTGCTCCAACACCTGCCGCCCGTCGAAGAAAGCAGCACCGCACCTTTCCATTAGCCCCCTCCTTTCAACCCTCACCCTCCGTCCCGAAACCGAAACATCCACGCCCCAGCGTCCAACCATCATCCTATGAACACTCACCGGAAGAAACTTGTCTATCCCGGGTGGCATGCTGACGTTGTGCCTGCGCAACGTAGCCAACCCCCACGCCAAATTGGCAATCTCCTGCGGCTGGAAATTAGCCAGCTTGGGGGTGGCGTGGACAAGAGCGTGGTGTAGGAACTGCTCACTGGGGCGGTACTTGAGGGTGGCAAAGGCCCACACGAGGTTGGCCACCTCTTGCGGGTTAAAAACCGCCCACTGCCCTACACCATGGGTGTTGAAGCCAGGGAAGGCAGTGGATAATGGCATCGTGGGCCCTCCCCGCCCCACGTTGGGGGCTTGCTTCCGGAGCAGCCCCAGAGCGCGCCTCTCCAGCAGGTTCAGCGCCTCCCTGGCACCCTCCATGTTGAGGTGTGCCATCGCCCAAGCGATATTTGCCACTCCCTGCGGGTTCAGCCCGCTCAGGTTCTGCTCCACCGCCGCCAGCAGCTCCTCCCCCACGTCCTCTGACGGCCTACGCCCCAGCTTGCCATACGCCCACCACACGTTGGCCACATGTCGTGCGTTAAGTGTGTGCAAATGAACGGGTAGAACCGCCTCCAGATCGTCCAGCAGCTCAACGTGGTCCATACCCAGCTTCCCCACACCCCACAGCACCGTCGCAACGCCCACCCCGTCCATCTCCCCGACGTGCGCGCGGGCGAGCTCCAGCACCCGCTCTGAAACGATACGCTCCGACATTGAATTTGGCTGCACGTGGGGCATTATCTATGCCGTCCCCAAGCAACACACATTAGAGACCACGAGAACGGTAGGCAGGCGGCACAAGACAGAAGTGCTGCTTGGACCGGTCCCGGAAAATGTCGGCGCTGTGTACTTTGTCGTTTTAAAAGGTGAGTATGCTAAAGGAAGGTGAAGGCGAAGGGAGGAAGGTAGACGCGTACAGGTGGGAGGAAGCAGTGGAGGTGCTCACGCCCTTACCTTGGGGAGACGCGTGATGGCTGAGGTTATGTGGAAATAATTAAACTCCCGGCCGAAGGTATCGACAAGCGCCGCCAGTTCCGCTACGTCCCGCACCCTGCTGATCCGTCCCGAAAGTACTCTAGCCTCGGCGTCTCCTGTCTGCACGCCACTGCCTGGGATCACGCCAAAGTCATTTGAATTTCGTGGGAGGTGCGCGGCTGACGAGTAGCACGCTCCCGGTGTCGCCAATTTGGCCTGACCACGGTGTGGTGCAGCGAAGGTCATCCAGCGGCTGGGTTGGACACAAGCGACGGCCGGTCGCAGTGTCACAGCGGCAACATCAGCCACCGCACGTAACACACTGCACCACAACATATCAATGCTTTATAGCCTTCGTTCCAGATTCCTGTGTTGAGAGGGCCTTCGCGAGGATGAAGACGCCGCGAGTCCGGGAAGAACAGTATCAAACGCCGAATAGCAGTGGGGGCTGGGTGTGCGGAAAGCGGAGGACGAATCGGAGCAAGACTTTCTTACAAAATATAAGTTAAGAAGGAATCCACGGGGAGGGGGGGGGGAGGGAGAGGAGGGAGAGTGAAAGACAAAGATAGAGAAAGGGGTGTGAGAGGTGGGCGGGGAGAGAAAAGAGAGGGGGCGAGGGAGAAGGGGGAGAGGAATGAAAGGGATAGAAGGGAGAGGGAGAGAGAAGTAAAGGAATGAAAGGGGGTGAGCGAGATAGAGGAGGGGAGAAGGAAGAGGGTGTGGCGGTTAGCCTCTGAAAGCTAAACGCTAGCACAAATCTGTTCTAGTCTGTCTAGTTTTGTTGTTGCAAGATTTCAAAATGATGTTGTCGAGAGGCAATTGATGAGAGATGTTTCACTGCTGTACTTAGACAGTAGATGTTGTAAGTGAACAAAGAAATTGTTAAAAGGTTCTGTCACCTCCCTCTACTGCACAGGGCTTAAATAGGTTTCAGCCCAGACTAGTTACGCCTGCAAGCTTCGCTTACGTGTCAGGCGTTAGTGCTGCTCAACCGTCGTCATCTGTCCTCGAGACACGGCCTGCCTAGCATTGGGTTTCACGACGCGGCTCCTTCTGTATCGAAGAGCTCGCTCTGGCGCGTCATCTGGCTAGTTAGATTAATTATGCATATCTGTACGTACCGGGAGGTACTGGTCGTACTGTAGCATCAGCACCATTACAATATTGCAGTAGCGACGTACCCACGAGTATACGTCCGTCCTGTGGAAAAGCACGAATTGGTATCCGTAACGAGTACATGTACAATGTCCTGCAATGTACTGTTGCAGGACTGTACTCGTCACACTCGTACCCTCCCCCTCTTGACAGATCAATGAGGCCGCCGCGAGGCAGACCTCCGTGGTTCTTGGCTCCTTTACTGAAGCAGTTACTGGGACTCAGGAATGCGCGCTGGGAAAGCGTGCATGAAGTCAATGTACGCCTGAGTCTTGGCGAACTTGCGCCATTGGGGCGTCTCCAAGAATTCTTGTAACGCCACTGTTCGATGCACCTCGTTCAAACGGTGCCAGACAGGTGGAATGTCGTCATCACTGAAGTGCGTCATGAAGAGCAAATATTTGCCTCGTCGTCCAGGTAGCGACTTGATGCACACAACAGAGATGTGCGACACGTCAAACTCCTCATCGTCTCCTTCAGGTACACTTACTTGGACAGCTGGTCGTAGCGGAGCGGTAGAGCAGGGTCGTAAGTTGTTAACATGGAACACAGGATGTAAGCGTACTGTCGCTGGTAGTTTCAATCTGTAACTGTGTTTCCCAATCTGCTCCTCCACTGAAAAAGGGCCGAGCTGTCTGTCTCTGAGTTTCCGGTTCGGTTGTCCTCGAAGAAAAAGATTTGTTGTGACGACTGACACCTTGTCTCCCTTAGCGAAGTGTGGTGCTGTAGACGGTTCTGTGCGCGCTTGCATTTCGTCCTTATGTAGCTGTAACACAGAGCGTACCAGGGTGTGCACTTCCTGTAACAATCTCAACCGTTCTGTCGCGTCTTGCGAAATTGGAATCGACGGTCGCATGATGAAGAGCAGGTCAGGAGGCTCCTCAGGAGAAAAACCAAAGTTAGCCTCGAACGGTGTGTGCTCAATTCCGAGTGCACGCGAAGCGTTGTACGCAAACTCCACTTGCGGTAAAAGTGTCGACCAATCAGAGCCATCATAGCAACAGAAGCAACGAAGAAGCTGCTGAAATGTGCTGTTCACGCGCTCTGTCAATCCGTCTGTTTCTGGGTGTCGGCTGGAAGACATGTTCAGACGCGTTCCAAGGCGTCTCTAGAGTGTCTGCCAGAAAGCGCTGACAAATTTTGGGTCGCGGTCGCTGATCAGTACGCGGGGCAGTCCATGTAAACGGTAGACTCCCTGTAAAAACAAAGTGGCAGTTTCTTCGGCAGTAATCGACTCTGTACATGGCAGAAAATGGGCCATTCGAGTTAGATGGTCTACTACAATCAGCACACTGTTAAAGCCGTTGCTCTCAGGCAAGTGTGTCAGGTAGTCAAGACCAACTGTGTGCCACGGTCTGGGTGGAACAGGTAATGGGTAAAGAGTCGCAGCCATCTGCGGTCGAATCTTCGCTCGTCGGCACACGACGCAGCGTTCACAAAAATCTTTCACGTCTTGGCGGATTCGTTTCCACCAGAATCTGTCGAGTGCTTTAGCAAGAGTGCTAGCAACTCCTCTGTGACCAGCTGACGAACTTTCGTGCAGCTATGTGATCAATCTCAGTCGGAGCTCAGAGTTCTGTGGAATACATAGGCGATTGAGACGCCAAAAGTACCCATCTCTGGCTTCTATCCGGCTGTCTCTTGTCCACTCACCATCGTCCCCATAAAACGAATCTTGTGAGAACCCCTCGCGAATGAGATCAGCGAACTCAGGGCTCAGCTGCAACGCTTCAGCAGTCAGTGAATTTAACTGTGCGTCTTCAAACAGCAGCTGGGACTTCCGTCGTAATTCTCGATCTGACGGAACCTCGCCATCCCAAAATAAGGGTTCTGGGGCCTGAGGTACGAAGTCTGGACGCCGGCTTAACGGGTCGGCTTCGTTCATAGCTCCCTTGCGATATGCAAGTGTCATCGAGCCCACAAACGGTTGCAAATCCCGCAGGTATCTTGCTTGCCGCTTGTTCAGCCTGTTGTTCGGTTGCCTGAGCAGATGTCGCAGTGTGTCGTGGTCTGTTACGACAAGGAACTTAGAACAGCCTTCAAGATAGCACCTCCAATGCTTGACGGCTTCGCATACGGCCAAAGCTTCTAAGTCGTACGCAGAGTAAGTGTTACCACGCTCAGCTGGATTCAGCTTACGCGCCCAGTAAGAGACTGGTTGAAGACCGCCTCCTTGGTCTTGCAACAGGACTGCTGCAATCCCCACTGTTGAAGCATCTGTAGCCACGGTGAACGTCGCGTCCGAGCCGACCTCCGGAAGGATCAGGCATGGCGCGGAAATGAGCCGTAACTTGAGAGTCTCGAAGGCTTCCAAACAGGCAGGCGTCAGCGTAACCTTCTGTGGCTGGGACTTCCGCAGTAAGTCCGTCAATGGAGCCGTAAGGTCGCTAAAATTGTGTATAAATCTCGCATAGAAGTTGCAGAATTGTACGAAACTGCGAACCTCCTTCTGCGTCTTGGGCACTGGCCAGTCTGCAACGGCCTCGACTTTCTTTGTGGAAACCGAAATTTTTCCGGCTGACACAGTGTAGCCCAGATACTCCATTTCTTGCAATCCGAAGAAACATTTCTTAAGGCGTAATTTCAGCCCTTCCTCCTTAAATCGCTGTAGCACAAGACGTAGGTGCTCCATGTGCTCTTCCAGTGTTCGACTGTAGATACAGACGTCATCCAGGTAGACTGTCACGAACTTATGTAAAAAGTCGCGAAGTATGTCGTTCATCATCCTCTGAAATGTAGCTAGTGCGTTGCACAGCCCAAACGGCATGGCGACCCATTCCATTAAGCCATCAGGGGTCTGAAAAGCCGTCTTGTGAACGTCATGATCACGCACTCGAACTTGCCAGAATCCAGAAGCGAGGTCGAGGTGTGTGTAAAAATTCGCGTCCTTAAGTTCGTCCAGAGTGTCGTCCACACGCGGTAGTGGGTAAGCATCTTTACGCGTAACCTCGTTAAGACCACGGTAGTCAATGCACAGACGTAGCGAGCCATCAGCTTTTCGCACAAAAAGAATTGGCGAGCCGAACTCACTGTAGCTGGGTCGTATTAAACCAGCTTCCACTGCGTCTTTGAGCTGTCGATTAAGCTCAGCGCGCTCTGCGGGTGACAATCTGTTCAGACGTTGGCGTCGCATTGGGCCAATTGTTTCAATGGGATGATCCCACTGTCGGCTTACAGGTGGAGAGTCGACAGGTTGCAGTAACTCCGGGAAGTCATCGAAGAGTATCGACCGGAAGTTGTCACGTTGTTCTGCTGTTAGTTCCTCTCCAGTGTGGAAGTCTGTCGATTGTTCAGCGGCTGACGTAAGTTCAATGACGTAAAAATCAGCGTGGCGTCCCCTGCTGCGGCGCGTCTTGCGCATAAGCTTCTGAACTTTCGTAGACGACATGAGTAGACACTCAGGGCGTCGTTCCTCAAGTGTAGTCTCCACTGCTGTGCCGTCCATTAGTGTAAAAATTCTGGTTGTACCAAATTGTAAAGAGGCATGTTCGTCATCAAGCCATGGTAAACCCAGGATTAAATAAGCTGTGCGTAAATCACGTAAGACGTTGAAAGTCCGTTGAAACTCGTGTCGAGCCAGCTCAAAAGTGACGTCACAGACTGTCGTAGAAGTCACTCGTTGTCCGTTAGCGAGTCGAACTGGAGTCTTACTTGCAGACTTCCGAGTCTGTAAAGCAAAGCGTCGTACAAAGTCCTCTGACACAAAATCAAGTGTCGCAGCGCAGTCCACTAATCCAGAAATTTGTTGTCCGCCATCAGGAGTTTTCACAGTCAGCTCAGTTCGAATTAACGGGCGAGCTTCCGTGAGGTCAGTCAGTAGTGTTGTAGCTAGCGAAGAAAAATGTCGTAGCGTAGCGATGGAAGGTTCCGCGTTGTCTGAAGGTACATGTACCGAGTCGGGTTGATCAGGTGCTGTAGGTTCTGGTGAGTCGTTAAACGCACAATCTGCGTCGACTAACCACAGTTGTACATGCCAAGGGGCTGGAGCAACCACCTCCTGTTGCGCTGGGTTCTCCAGTGACTGACGTGTAAAAACCTATGTCCTTGCTGGGAATTCTTGATAGAGTTTCCAGTGCTTAGTCACCTGAGTAAATTTCGCCCACTTTGGTAGTACAAATACAGCCATCGTAGATGTCGGAGATGTTCGACGACAATTCTCAAAATGCTGCGCAATCTGCTCAGCTAACTCCCAGGGTGGGTTGATGAACACCCGTTCTCCTGTTAAATCCATGTCTAGAATCGAGTCACTCGGCGAACAGTGGGGTAAGTCACCGTGCGAGTTAAGACCTTCATCATCAGCACATCCCTCCAACGTGAAGTTGAATCGTGCATGCAGAGGGTCAAAGACTGAGTCAACCAGTTTCCAATCAACTGAACGTCTGGTTACAGGTTTATGACTCTGTCTCTGCTTAGTCTGACGACGACGACCTGCTACTTGCGTTACATGTGTCGCAACTGTAGTCGATGGAGATGTCGAAGGTGTTTCGACGACCTCTGTCGCTAACAGTGTCTCAGAATGAACAGTAGATGTAGCCGGCTGCTCCATTTCATTTGTAGAACAGCCTTGCCACCATCATTGCTTCTTAGGTTGCATCGGTGCCTTGCCTTTGAACTCCGGACATTAGAACAAACGGTGTCCCTTCTTGTGGCACTTGAAGCAGAGTCCCTCGTCCATGTGTCGCTTACGCTCCTCAGCTGTCATCGCATTTGCGAGTGAATTAAAGTCTTCGCGACCAGATGTCTGACCACGTCCACCATTGTTGCCACCTCCACGTCCACGTCCGCGGCCACGTCCACGGCCACCTTTGTTACGTTTCCGGACGTTAGAGGCTTCCTCGAAAGGGTCATCAAGGTTGCGCTTGCGTGAGGGCTGGGCAGATGGTCAAGCAGCAGACTTTGAATTGCCTAGTTCCGGCGAGTCTGTCACGACGTCATTCAGAAAGTTTTGCAGCTCCACTAGCGTAGTCTGGAATCCTTGCCGAGCTCGGTGTGACTTAGCTAGTCTCTTGAGCGCTTCGTTCGACAGGCCATTAATGAAGCGTACACACTGTACTTCAGCTGTCAGGTGTTGACGAGACCGACGTAAGTAGTCATTGTACTGTTTAGTGAAAAACGCGTAACTCATCGTGTTGCTCTGCGTAAAGCTTAGCAAAGCGTTAATTGCGTCGTCCTGAATGTTCGGAAGAAACGTCGACTTGCGTAACTCCTCAACAAGCTTGTTGTACGTAGATGGAATTGGAGGCTGATTTTTCCGGTTCAACCACCACCCACCCAGGTGTCCAGAAAACTGTGAAGTAACCCAGAACACTGCATCGTACGAGTCAGCCGTAATCCCAAGCATTATAAAACGCTGAGGCTGTGCTTCAAGCCAATCCTCCAGTACATGTGGTATCCGACCATCTTGGTACGGTGAAGTAATAGCAGCCTTACGCTGAGTCTCCGTGAGGGTCACAGATAGTCCAGCCAAGTTGTGGGTTGTCATCGGCATTCCCACTCGTAAATCAGTAGGTCCTTCACCAGTCAGTCGATTAATATGTCCACGAATCAGAAGCCATACAGAACCAGAGTCGACCGTCGTAAACCGGGAGTACATGTGGAACTGTCTCGGGATAGACGCGTCATCAAACATGACTGGAACATGTTGACGTATCGCACGGTAAAAGAGTTCCCATTGAGTCACGTAACCAAAGTGAAGTAACTCACTCTTGTGTTTCTCAGCACGAAGTAACCCCTTCTGTGAGGGCGTAAGTGTCAGACCGTCAATGTTGATGGATTCTGGGACGACGTAAGTGCCATCCGGATTAACTGTCGACTGTGCCAAAACAGCCTGCTCGACCTGAGCAGGTGTACGTAAGTTGTTCGTAGCAAACAGGACAGGAATAGAAGCCGAGTACACGTAGACAAGCTATCGTCCTTGAGGTAGTGTAACGTTAACAGGTTCACCACTCAACAGCGTCAAATCATCCGGTGTCAAAATAAGACCGGTCTCCTCGTGTAACTCGCGAATAGCAGCGTCGACATGCTCTTCGTTAGGTAAGACAGAGCCAGCTGGGAACCAAGTTTTACCAGAACGAGGCTCACGCTGAAACACCAACTTTAAGTCCGACGATTTAGTTCCTCCAACGTGAATTACTAAAACCACGTAATGTCCAGCTCCTAGAGAAGCCATCTCAACTCAATCAAACAACGTCGAGCAGATCAACGAGCAAATGAAAGCGTGCGTCGACCAAAGAGCTCCGAAACCAGTGTGGCGGTTAGCCTCTGAAAGCTAAACGCTAGCACAAATCTGTTCTAGTCTGTCTAGTTTTGTTGTTGCAAGATTGCAAAATGATGTTGTCGAGAGGCAATTGATGAGAGATGTTTCACTGCTGTACTTAGGCAGTAGATGTTGTAAGTGAACAAAGAAATTGTTAAAAGGTTCTGTCACCTCCCTCTACTGCACTGGGCTTAAATAGGTTTCAGCCCAGACTAGTTACGCCTGCAAGCTTCGCTTACGTGTCAGGCGTTAGTGCTGCTCAACCGTCGTCATCTGTCCTCGAGACACGGCCTGCCTAGCATTGGGTTTCACGACTCGGCTCCTTCTGTATCGAAGAGCTCGCTCTGGCGCGTCATCTGGCTAGTTAGATTAATTATGCATATATGTACGTACCGGGAGGTACTGGTCGTACTGTAGCATCAGCACCATTACAATATTGCAGTAGCGACGTACCCACGAGTATACGTCCGTCCTGTGGAAAAGCACGAATTGGTATCCGTAACGAGTACATGTACAATGTCCTGCAATGTACTTTTGCATGACTGTACTCGTCACAAGGGAGTGGGAGGGAAAGAGGGGGGTAGAGACGGGGAGAGGGAGAGCGGAACGGAGAGGTGGACAGAAGGGGAGAGAGAGCAAGTAGGACGGAGAGGGAGTGGGAGTGAGGGGAAGAAGAGACAAGGGGGGGGGGGGGGGGGGGGGGGGGGGGGGGGGGGGGGAGGGAGATAGTGGGATAGTTTGCCTTCTAAGAGCTAACTACTTACACATACTTGTTCTTGCTTGCGGCTGCTAGTGCGGATGGAAATGCATATGGAGAGAGGTGGAAGATGTATGATTGTTAGTATTTAACAAGAGTTTGCAATTGGACAAAAGAATGGTAAAAATGTTATGTCACCTTCCTCCATTGCACTAGGCTTAAATAGGTCCACCCTAGCTAGCTTGCACATGCTCTCGCGTGGTCCTCGTGTCTGACGCTATGCCTCTCGTAACGGTGTGAAAAGACTAGGGACGCGGCTCATTTGTCTCTAGAAATCAGACTAGCGCGTCATGTATATAGCTAGTTAGATTAACTATGCGTGTACCTAAAGGTACCGGGAGGTACTAGTAGTACAATGCATAACATTATCCTTGTTAAATTGCAGTGGCGACGCAACCGCGTGGTGGTACGTCCTTCCGATGGGAAAGCACGGTTGAAATTGGTAACGAGTGCATGTACATTTTCATGTAATGTATCGTTACGTGACAATACTCGTCACGCTCGTACCCTCCCCCTCTTTCCAAATTGACGAGGCCAACCGTGAGGCCAACCTCCGTGGTGGTCTTGGCTCCTTTATTGAAGTACACTCCTCCACAAAAGTCCGGACATACATTATGTTAAGCATAAGCTAGTCAAGAACACGCTCCCCTCTCACCACGTCAAGCACGACGATACCCGAGTACCACCCAATTGTAGGAGAGCCGAGAAGCAAGCAGTAAGCCGCCATCCGGGGTGGTTAGACCTCAGCTTAAAGCGGGTGTTGTCGGTGGAGTTTGTCGAATTAAGCCCATAAACTCCCGAGAAATTGTCTAAACTACACACGTCATTCTGAGCGCCACGCTTGGGCATTGCTCAAGCGCTCATACCAAGCTGCAAACTTCTCTGTGTTCCACATAACCGCATTTTTGGGGGGTTTTTGGAGGGGGTTTGGAGGCGTGGGTGCCGTGTTCAATGCGCGAGGTTTGGTTTGCGGGTGTGTGAATAGAGCACGGAAGTTCACGCCGCTGGCACGGGTGATATTTTGGAAAGCAAGCGAGCAAAAACGCACATGACGCAGGTTTGGATAAACACTGCACGCTGTAAACATGCGAGGGCGATTGGCTTAGGGGAGGGGCGAGGTCCAACTTGGCCGTTAGTGACGCATCACGTTGACGGTGGTGTTTGGAATGCTTGGGTATGTGCTTGTGCCAACCACACCCGCCCCACGCGTGGCACGCGTCGGGAATTGGGCTCGGAGGTCAATAGGAATGAAGAATTGGTAAACATATATCGTCAAACCCCGCACAAATCGTCTCAGGAGGTGAGCCGACTTCGATGGGTGTTGCTTGGCACTGCGGCTCAGCGGTGCCGGAATAGTTTGTAAATTAAAATAATTCATAACAAATCAATTTGTGGGAGTTTGAACTTCGGAGTAGATGCGTTCGACGCGCATTGAAAAGCAGCGTCCAATGGTACATTCGATAAAAAGTTGTGATCATATATCAGGAAGTTATGATCGCTTGAACATTGTTGCCGAAAGCGGCTTGCCCTTGGGTTGTGCGCGTATCGGTGGTAAGTCTACATACGCGATTTCTTGCGTTTCCCCCACAGCGGCCTGCCCAACACCTCCTCCCTCCGTCGCCTATGCATAATATTTGCGCGACCGTCGCATCAGCGTTCATATTGCGGCGTTGTGCGCCCGTTACTCTTTTCGTCTACCAAGCACGGGTGCGATACACCAAGAGCGTGCCGCACGGGTGCGGGCGCGATAACCCCAAGTACACATGCCCGGCAGTGTTCGAACTCGCCCCTCGCAGTTGTCGGTGCATTCCATTTTGCGCGCAAAAGCATTGCCTGGGATTTCAGGATATTTGTCAATAAAGTCGACGCATGATTGCATTTTCTACTTGCGCAGGTGCGAAATCTTGTCCGGACTTTTGTGGAGGAGTGTAGTACTAGGACTCAAGCGCGTAGGGTGAGTGTCCATGACGTCGTTGTACGCTTGAGTCCGAGCAAATGCGTGCCATTTGGGCGTCTCCAAAAAATATTGTAACGCCGAAGTAAGGTGTACCGCGTTCAACCGGTGCCAAATATGTGGAATGTCGTCATCGTTGAAGCGCATCATGAAGAACTTTTTTTTTCTCGTCGTCCAAATAATGACTTGATGCACACGGCAGAGATGTGAGAAACCTCGAACTCATCTTCGTCACCTTCTCGGGTATTCACCGGGACATAATGCCGAAGAGAATATGTAGAGCATGGTCTTAGTTTGTTGACGTGAAACACCGGATGTAAGCGAACTATCGCTTGTACCTTTCTATCAAGAACTGTATTTCCCAATCTGCTCTTCGATTGTAAAAGGTCCCAATTGTCGATAACGCGGCTTTTGGTTAGGCTGTCCTCGCATGAAGAGGTTCTCAGTAGCGATTGTCACCTTGTCTCCTCGAATGACGTGCGGGGTTGTCGACGGTTTTGGACGAGCTTGCACCTCATCCTTGTGCACTTGTAACACCGTGCGTACCATGGCGCATACTCATGTAACAATTGTAATTGCTTTGACGCGTCTTGCGAAACTAGAATCGAAGGTCACATGTTAAACAACATGCAAGGTGGATCCTCCGGTGAAGAACCAAAGTCGGCCTCGAAGGGAGTGTGCTCAATTCCGAGCGCACGAGTATCGTTGTACTCAAAATCCACTTGAGGCAAAAGAGTTGTCAAGTTCGAACCATCGTAGCAACATAAATAGCACGTAAGTAGTTGAAACGTGTTATTGACACGCTGCGTTTGTCTATCCGTCTTTGGGTGTCGACTAGAAGACATGTTGTGTCATATCCTAGCCCATTTAGCTAAGTGCTAGTATCTGGCATTACTATTTCCTCAAAATGGTACCTGTATCTTAGCGATATTCAGTGACTCTTTTATTGTCATCACGGCAGTACCACTGTATCGCCGTATTTTCCCTCGACAGTACAGAGTTACTAGTAGCAGTATCTCTTCTCAGATAGTTCTTTTCAAGATAGTTCTAAG
>JAPMLY010000107.1:0-82500 GCA_026401115.1 Tetraselmis chui
TGTGTGTGTGTGTGTGAGTGTGTGTGTATGTGAGCCTGAGTGCGTTCTATTTGTGTCGAAGTAAGTGTTTGTGTGTTTCCGAGGGAGTTATCCCCCTCAAGGTAATTGAACTGTCACGTACGCATGCACTCACTGGGTCCGTCAGGTCTGGCATCCCCTCCTGCTCCTCTACCACGCTGCCCGTGCCCCTGCTCCCCTCCCCTCCCTCGCCGTTATGCGCCTTCATCTGCGCTACCTCTGCGCGAGCCGCCCGACCCTTCTGCACAGCCTGAATCTTAGTCGCTGCTGCGTTGACGTCCTGTGCACCCAAAACACACTCAGTGCGCCTCGCTCCCTGAGAGTCACACAAACAGCTAAGCAATTTTCAATCTACATTTCATTGATTTTTCATTACTTATCCATTTCGATTCATCTATTAATTGTCAATGTTTGTTTTTATTTATCTTTTCATTTTTTAATGTTTTTTGGGAGGGGGGGGGGGGGGGGGAGGCGGGCACACACGGGGTCACTCAAGTCAGGCATTTCTTCATCTGTTTGCGCTCGAGCCCCAGCATCCGCCCGCTCTGCCTCTGGGTCCTTCAGCTCTGCAATCTCAGCGCGTGTCTTGCGCCCCTTCTGCACCGCCTGGATCTTTATCGCCGCCGCGTTGGCCTCCTGCCCAAGAAAAAATAATGCCGTTGTCGCCGGTCCGTGAATAAAAAAAAAACGAATCGGGCAAACGAGCTCGGCTTATTGTGGACAGTGCATGGGTGAGTGGGCGCTAGAAAGGCGTACCGGGTCATTCAGGTCGGGAAGCTCCTCGACAGTCATTGTGTTGCGGCAGGTCTGTTTTCAAGAAAAAATGCTCCTGCAGGCAATATGCAGCGCGCGCGCTTCGTCTCAGAACAATAGGGCATCCGTTCTTACCTCGTTGATAAGAACGGAATAAGAACGCTGGAACTGCAGGTACTACGGGCGCGCACACAACGAAATAGTTGTGGGTCTAGGCCGGGTAACCAACTCGACTGCTGTCGAATCGTAGACAGCTTCTCCCGCGGAGTTATGCAATATATGTATTTACGGAGACTTTACGACGCGCTAACAATGTCAACGTCCCATGATTATCAACGTGAGACGGCGCGTCAGCTATTCAACATGTCGCGTCGGGGTAGCGTCGCCGCATGTGGACGCTGTTGATGTTGTTTAAAGTGTTAGGCACGCGTCAGCTACCTGTGGCAACGCTTCTTGCAACTATATTGCTCTATCTTTGGAGCAGAATCGCAGGAATGCAGGGTGCTCGTGCTGTTAGGATCTATAGTGAGTGGTGCTTTGGCTTGAGGAGCTCCATCTGCCGCCGGTGAGTGATTGGTCGGGATGGCTCGCACGGTGGTTAACTACTATATTTTGTCTGACTTTTGTCTGTCCCAATTTCACAAAATTATCCAGGACCATTTCACCCCCCAAAATGGTCCTGAGATTTTTTCTGTCCAAATCGTCCAAATCGTCCATTTCCATACCCTATTTCGACGTCAAACCCTAACTTTATTCCAAACCCTAATTCGGATCCAAAACCCTAATTCGAATTTCAAACCCTAACTTTTTCCAAACCCTAATTTCCGAATCTTGCCAAAATTCAATTCCCAGATTTTTTCTGTCCCGACCGACACCCCGCCCCCCAGATCTCATCCATGATTTGATTCAAAAGGTACCCGGGTACCCCTCCGCTCCAACGAATATTCCGACGCGGAACCCCCTTCTATCCACGACGATTCCCGAGCTGCCCAAAAACGGTCACCAAAACTCGAACAGTGTTTTCTTCTAAAGACCAAATATCCTCTTCGAGCTTTGGTGACCGTTTTGGTGCCCCGAAGGATGCCTCGAAGCCCCCCCGGCGCGCAGCCGCGCCCGCGAATATTCCTTCGCGGTTCCCCGACAATTCACGGTTATTCCCAAAACGGTCCCCAAAACGGTCACCAAAGCTCGAAGAGAATATTTAGTCTTTAGAAGAAAACACTGCTCGAGCTTTGGTGACCGTTTTGGGGCCCGGAGGATGCCCCGAAGGATGCCTCGAAGACCCCCCGGCGCGCAGCCGCGCCCGCGAATATTCCTTCGCGGTTCCCCGACAATTCACGGTTATTCCCAATCGGTCACCAAACGGTCACCAAAACGGTCACCAAAGCTCGAAGAGAATATTTAGTCTTTAGAAGAAAACACTGCTCGAGCTTTGGTGACCGTTTTGGTGCCCCGAAGGATGCCTCGAAGCCCCCCCGGCGCGCAGCCGCGCCCGCGAATATTCCTTCACGGTTCCCCGACAATTCACGGTATTGTATATGTAACTTCAAACACTTCCGGAGTCGATGAGTTATTCCCATTTGGTGTGGTCAATACAAGAACCCCATTACGAAAAATTTGTATCCCGGGCACATAGGCTTGACGACGCCAATGTATGGTAAATGTCGTTGAAGTGGACCCGGAAGCGTCCGTGATTGACCACAGTTTTGTGCCAACAACTCCTTCCCGGAAGTTTATGTGGTCGCTAATAGTACCATCTGTTATTTCAACAAGAGCGTCGTATTCAGTTGGATAGTTTCTTTCATTGGTGTGGAAAGTCATATTTTGTGGCGTAATAGGGAACGTGGAGCTTGCAATCTGGTAGACTTGTATACCATAGTCATAATTCGGCGGAATGCTATCCATGTAGAACTCCCACACCGTAGGTGGTGGTGGCGGGTCGGTGGTGTGCGTCCCCACCGGCTGCGGTCCCGCCGTGTTGCCGCGGGCGTCGATGAGCTCCACCCAAAAGTAGTATGTGGTCCCGGGGTCCAGCCCGCTCACCGTGGCGACGCCATCCAAGTACCTTTTGACGCCGGTGGCGTGGTTTTTCGTCGACGAGTTGAGCACCGCCGCGGTGACGTTGGTGTACTCCGCCGGAACTTCGTCGACGGTGTTCCGGTACAGACGGACCTCGGTGACACCACTCATTTTGAGGTAGAGTAAGATTTTTCGATGCACCCCGGGATATTCGGAGCGTTCTCCTCTAGCCGGCTCATCACATTACTCGTGTGACGGATGAAATCCCCCTCAGACATGTATTCGGCGTTATTGAGGAGGCGGAGAGTACATTCCGTGTTGATATCACGAACGACCTCGCCGAACCGTGACGAATAATCGTTGTGTCGCTCCGCCTTGTTCGGCCATTCGAGCCCCCGGTTCACCGCCGCCACGGATCCGCTGAGAAGTGAAAGACATCCGCTCACGATGGCGGGAACCCCGGTTGTAGCCGAAGGCTGCCCGATTCCGTACGTAAGGTTCAAGCAACCCACGCCGAGACTCAGTGCGACCGTGGTGAACAACGCCATGTCAGCACGTGCTTTGAAGAACGAATAGGAATCCCCATGCAAGCGCCTTAGTTTTTTCGCGTGTGCGCGCCACTTCTCAAGCAAGGGATTTTCGATCTGAACGGCGGCCTCGCTTTCACTCATTTTGTTTTGACCTGAGAAAAAGGGTGCCGGGTCTAATGTCAAGTCCTCCCACATCAATCAAGGTAAGCATCCGCGGCTCCTCTACCGTGTTCCCGATAGAATTTTTTCGGATGCAAGTCGTGAACCCCATGAGGTAGTTCCACGGCGGGAGGTAGGTGGTTACGTCCGGTCGGTTAGTATCCGACAGCCGCAGGTTTGTTTGGACAAGTGACATGGTGTGTTACTACGTGTCGAAGAAAGAAAGCGTGATGGTGACACTGAAGGCGTCGGCGGGGGTGACCTCTATAGAGCTCTCCACCATTTCCGGGGCTGAATCGTCCTCATCAACATCGAAGATGCCGCTGGTGTCTGATTGCGGTTCGAAGATTTCCACAAAGCCCTCGTGCAGCCCCGGGGGCAAAACACTCCCAGGGAACTTCGCCGTTCCGAGCGTATGGCGGAAGGTCATTCTTCTTCGTCTGGTATTTGGTAGAAGGTAAGACAAATTACGTACGCCGTGGACTCGCCACTGCCAAGCTCAGTAAATTGCGTCGCAGTCCGCAGTTGAAGGTCTATCTCACCCACGTTATCTAGCGGCCGCCGGATCGGAATCCCCACAGTGTCCTCGTTCACACCTTTAAGGCTGAGCTTCTGCCCCACGTAGCTCAACGCGTCTTGCGCGCGTGATCCCGGCAGAAATCCAAGGACGCTTAGGCCTTGGTACGGGTCGTCGACGAAGGTCCTGCTCGTGATTGCGAGCCCGTACGCTTGCGCGCCGTAGAGATGGATCAACGAGCAATGCGAGACCGCGACCTGCCACCTTGTGCCGTCGTTTCGGTCCATACGGAAAGAGCGGAAGTCGACGGGAACCCTTTCGTTTGGTCCGCGGACATTCATCCACACGTGAAAGAAGGGTGGATAAAGGCTACGCTCGGGCTCTTCCACCCAGAAGACGAGGCTGAAGGTGTAGTCGTTTACGAAAGTAGGAGTCCACGGGAGCACACTGGTTCTAAGCTTCGTCGGGCCCTGAAGGAGGTAGAAAGACATGTCACCGCGTACTAGCCGCGAGCCGTCGCATATCCCAGCGCACGTGTTGCTCTGCACGTACGACGAATCCGCCATCTCGCCAAATACGTTGCCACCGCGCCAAGACTGGAAAAGAGCTAGGATTGAGTCGTTGTTTGCGGGATCCCAGCTCTTGTAGGAATTTGATTGTCGGATCGACGGTGAGCACAGCATGATCGAAAGGGGGTCGGGCTGTACACCAGTGAATCCTGTAATTGGTGTGCACCACTCGAGCGCGAAACGAACATGGGGTTTACCTTGGAACTTGCTACCGTTCTGAAAGGCTGGCGTGCGAACGCAGAATGCGTGTTTCTCGCCGCTCACGCGCTCTTGGGTGCTAACTACGATCCTGCGCGCGACCATTTGTTGTAATCAGTAGAAAACATTTACAAGCCCATCCGCTCCGACCACGATAAAGCCATCGTAGTGGGAAAACACGTCGACCGTTACGCTTGCGTCAAGTGCGGAATCGAAGTTCACTGTGAGATGCGACACCGACGTTGAAACATCAATACCATTCTGCGAGAACATGGACTTGTGGCTCTGGGACTCAAGGTCGGTGGCGATAAGATATTTCCCCTCGTCGAGGCCCCAGGTTCCATCCGTCACAATGCCCATATGCTCGAGGGACCCGTATGCGTGGAACGCCTTCTGTGTTTCAGCCCAAGCCTCAGCGTCAGAATCGACGGGCTTTGATGGGGTTAATACGCCGTTGATGGTGTACTGATAACGGCCCGTGTTTCCAACAACATTCTTGCGCTCAGAGACATATTTGATGCTGCTATAGTCGGTTGCGTCCTTCCGGAACAGTGCTATCAGCGTTTTCAACGACTTATACGGTGAAGAAAATGCCATCGACATCGAGCTGCTTCCATTTGGGGCGATCCACCGGTGCTGAGAGAAAGTTGAATACGGAATGACGATCCCACCGCTATTGGCCTCAACCAAGGCACGATCGACGGTGGGATCCAGGTGGATCATCTCGGCGACATACTCCACGTCTTTGAGCATCCATGGCCTATTCCCCTCCTGCACCTTATCTAAATCCCCCAAGGTGAGCTCGAGGGTCAGATGTGTGCGGGCCATTGCGCCGACCGGAAGATATTTCTGCTGGTTCGTACCTATGATAGCACTCATCAGGGGAATACAGAAGATCCTGCTATCTGTAGCATCTACTTCCCTACTAAAACCCTCCGAGATCGTTCCGGTAGTCTCCATCTGGATTTTGTCCCCGGTGACGTCGAATAAGGCGTGGACAAGGGCGTTGTACTCTTCAATATTCTCTAGCACACCGCCGCCGGCACCCCCAGAAGCGGACACCTTCAAGGACCTGATGATTGCGTGCGCGGAGTAATCGAACTTGAATGATGCCATTTCGCTTGCTGCATCCAAGTTTTGAAGCTTAAATTTCAGGTAGCTCTGTCGCGAATTCAAGTACTCCCCGCGATTCCCCGTGGGAAGCACAAATCTGATAGTGTTTCCCGGTAGGAAGCCTGAAGAGCCATTCTCTGGGTATATATGGACCCGAGACTTCGTGGCAGGCGCCGCCACGGGCTTGTTACCGTACACGAACGAATCACTGAGCGAGCTTCGCACTTCGGCCATGGTTTTCTTTTATAGTATCGTTACAGAAAATATTTTCGTTAGCCTCTTTCAAGTTTTGATCCTGGTCCTCTCATCTGGCCGTACGCGGATCTGACAGCCGCAGCGTGACCCTTCATACTATTTAGATCTGGCGCTTTTCCATCAAGAACCCCCTCCACGCCCCCCGCAATCCCGCCGATCCCGCGGGCAATCGCACCAGCCGACGCGATACCAGCACCGAGCACGGGGTTGAAGGCGGCAACAGGCGCAGCTGCGGAGAGCATCCATCCGCCGAGCTTGTTCCCAGCCGTCCGAATTCCGTGGGCGACCTTCTGGCCAATTGTGCGGAGACTGTGCAGCTTCTCACCGATGAAGCGCCCGAGTCCCATGGTTGTGCGTGTTTGCTATATGCCCAGATTTTTTTGTTCACATGCGTGCTTTGCCCTTCCTCACGGCTAGCTGTTTTTTAATATATGCCGCCTTTTCCTCCTTACCCCTCCTCTTCTTTCCTGCCGGAAATTCTATTCCCAACCGCTCTGCAAGCTCGTCCATTACTCTTGGTTCAAACATATGAGGATTATTAAGAATATAAGAATCATCAAGTCCAGTTTGTTCCCGGTCTTCGAAAGATCTAACAAGCTGTTTGACACCCGATGTTGACGGCCGTTCGGAGTCCGGGGTAAATGACCTCGGGTTCGCCGCTTCCATCATTGGTTTTTCCGGCACAGGCACGGCCTGGGGCATCTGCCTCGCGGATTGGGCGATGGGTGACGCGGCGTGTTTGAAGTGATCATGCGGTCGCATGATTGAACTCGCCGCTGGCTGCTGTAAAATCGTCGGTGCAGGGGTGTTGTTCCCCATTGTCCAACCACGCGTAAAGGGTAAGGGCTCTGGTTGATTGCCCGGCGTGGATTCACCAGTTGTTACTGTTTGCACCACGTTTACCCGCACATTCTGATTACGCATAACACGGGTTATGGGTTTCGGTTTTTTAGCGGGCGCTCGTGTGCGTGCCGGTTTCTTCCCCACTGTCGGCTGCTTTTTCCCCCACTGAGTATTCTTGGTCTTTCGTCGCGGCATTGCTTATACCTATACGATCGAAATTCTTGAACAGCTCCCCCGTGCCCGTGTCAGCAAACATGAATGCGTAGGGCCGGTCAAACACGTACCGCATGACCTCCTCCGCCTCGTCCCGGGGTAAGGCTATAAGTTCCTCAAAAATCGCTGTGGCTTCCTTTTTGTTCCTGGGTTTGTACATCAAAAAATGTGACAAGGTCTTCCGGATACCTAGTGGCATAGCGTTGTACGACTGCACCAAGATCATGATGGATAGCCGATAGTGGCGCCGGTTGTAGATTAGGTCACGCAGCACACGTTGGATTTCGTTGTCTTTGAGCGCCGCAGTAACGTCGTCGAGGACTAACAAGCTATTCTTCTCTTTCTCCGCCGATTCCTTCACCGCCTCCCGAATTCCGTCGAGGGTCGCCCAATCTAGGTCGTCGTGCATCTTGTTGTGGTTCTTGAAGATGTTACGCTTCAAACTCAACACGCTGTGTGGTGGCATAACGACGTGGACGTGGTGAAAGGCCTTGCGGTAAGCTTGCTTGCTCGAGAGGAGGTTGACGAGCATGGAGGTCTTTCCAGTCCCCGCAGATCCGATTATAGCCATAAAAAACGGTCTGACGGGCAGCGGCGACACGATTTGTTCGTGTATCTTTTTGTCACACAAGAACGCCGGGGGTTTCACTGTGAATGCTGACCTTTTTTCGATGGTGAACCGCATTTTACGTTCTTCCTTTTATAGTATCTTCGGATTTCTTTTGGAGCTACTCCCCAGGTAACTGCCTCCAAAACTTGGTATTGCTCGTCGGTGAACCCGAACCCGTCGTAGTTTTCCTTCCACCATGCCGCCGTCCCATAGTTTGAGCTCCGAGCAAGCAAATGGGGATCTATCGGTGCAGCCGTACACGCGCCCACGGATGAGACCGCTTCACCACGATCAACCTCATCACCGATGGTCTCGAGTAGAGAAGAAGTAGACGAAGTAGAGGCCATTTATTTCATTTATCTATTTTATTTTCTACTGTCTAGTTTAGAAAAGAAATGGCATGGGACGGAGCGATCTCGAGCGCAGCGACGGCAGTGACGGAGACGGTGAACAAGACACCGTTCCTGAGGTACTTGGCGATACTGGGGGGAGCGATGTGGGTAGTGGAGAGATTTCGGCCGGCGAAAAAGAACCAACCATCCTTGACCCGAAGCCCAAAACTAAACGAATAGCAAGCGAGAAAATGAAGGCCGCCCTCCTACGCGCCAGGACGGCAAAGGCTGAAAAGCGCCGGTCGAGGGCCAAGCAACCAACAATCCAGCCCCAGCCCCAGTTTTTCTTTGATATCGTTTAAAGATGCTCCAACAGCTGTACTTGGACACGGCGTACGCTGACGCAAGGCTCGATGATGGAACCCACGTATTCTCCCTACTAGATCCACTGACCGTCCCCCAGGGTTTCACCATGCAGGTTCGGCTGCTGAACGCGTGGTTGCCGCATACCTATTACAGCATATTCGAAGGAAACGACACGCTTATTCTTAAATACGACGATGGCGGTGAGATCCCAGGACAGCCGGTCTCCATCAAGCTTCCCCACGGCAACCGCTCGATCGACGATATCGTCGCATTCCTAAACGATGGGCGTCTCGATGAGTACGTGGCGAGTTACGATGAGAACACTAATAAGCTGTCGCTACTTGCAACGGAATTCGCGGATCATCATGTTGTGATCGGGGAAGGATCAACTTGTACGCGTCTATTAGGCTTGAATGTCGGTGACTCCGCCAAAATCGTCGACGGAGAGTTACTGCTCACCGCCAGCCGTATAGTGGACTTAACGCGGACTAGCTCTGTGTTTGTGCACAACAACCTGCTAACACAAAACCGTGACCCCCGGACAAGGCGTGTGGGTGACATCCTAGCAAAGATCCCCAGCTCGGCACAGTACAATGGCATTGATCACTACAGCTCCGACGCGTTCGTGGACGTGGCCAACCGCTACCTAAGCTACGTGAGCATCCGGCTAAGCGACGACGACGGGCGAACTTTGGACCTCAACGGCGGACGTTTCACGGCGACGCTAAAATTAGCTTTTGTAAAGATTAACAATGAACCAGTCACGGCAAGTATCGGCGCCGCTGCAGCTGAACGGGCGCCGGGCGGTGGAGGTGGACCTATCCCAAATAGAATCCCTGTACCGCGAGCTAGCGGCCAGGGTGACGCTGGAGGAGACGGAAAATGATCGGCAAGACACGGACATTGAGGGAGTCACAACAGACCTGACGGCGCTCACTGACTCGGTAGCTTCGTTTTCCAACGACTTCACTGCCGCAAACATCCGCACCGATAACATCACAACGATCGAGTTTAACACCGACATCAGCGTGGGCGCCTCCCTTATACCGACGACGGCGGCGTTGGTGGGACCGATTCACTCGCTCGGGAGCGAAACGCATGAGTGGAAGACTGTGCACGCCGAAGAGGTTATGCTTGATGGAGTGAGCTTGAGCAATACCTTGGTGAGCCTAAGCAATACATTGGGCGAATTGAGGGAGGATATAGACGCCGGATCAAATCTCGTGCAGCACCTGAAAATCGAGGGTGACGGGCTGATCGGCGTCGACCACAACAAAAGAGACTTCGGGGCGTTGGACTATCCGTGGTGGACCATCTACACCACCGACATCACCGTTAACGACAGCATAAATGCCAACATGCTGAAATCCAGCCGCTCTGAGATTTCAATTTACGCCAATCTCGTGCCAAATAACACGGACATCGGTGGGGATACGATTGGGACGTTTACGAAGCCGTGGCAAACCGGGCACTTTCACAACGTATATGCCAAGAACCTATTCGGGCAAAACGCGGAAGGATACTCTCGCCGGGCACTTCTCGACGGGGACCAAAACGTTAGCTCTACCATTACCCCAAAGGCTGAAACGCAGGTGGATATCGGCTCAACATCGAGGCCTTTTTCTAAAGCCTATTTTACGGACCTGTACGGGCTAGACGCCTCCGGCACACCACGTAGGGCGCTGTTAGAAGGGGATTCAGGGATTGAACCAGGTCCACAAGGTCCACCCGGTCCCACCGGCCCAGCAGGTCCCACCGGCCCAGCAGGAAATGACGGTGCCGACGGCGAGGATGGTGTACAAGGCCCAGCAGGTCCAGCAGGTCCTACCGGTCCAGCAGGAAGTGACGGTGCACAAGGTCCAGCAGGTCCTACCGGTCCAGCAGGAAGTGACGGTGCACAAGGCCCAGCAGGTCCCACCGGCCCAGCAGGTCCCACCGGCTCAGCAGGTCCCACCGGCCCAGCAGGAAATGACGGTGCACAAGGCCCAGCAGGTCCCACCGGCCCAGCAGGAAATGACGGTGCCGACGGCGAGGATGGTGCACAAGGCCCAGCAGGTCCAACAGGTCCTACCGGTCCAGCAGGAAATGACGGCGCACAAGGCCCAGCAGGTCCCACCGGCCCAGCAGGAAATGACGGTGCACAAGGCCCAAAGGGCGACCCAGGCAACAACGGTGCACAAGGCCCAACAGGTCCCACCGGCCCAGCAGGAAGTGACGGCGCACAAGGCCCAATCGGCTTACCAGGTCCCACCGGCCCAGCAGGAAGTGACGGTGCCGACGGTGAGGACGGTGCACAAGGCCCAGCAGGTCCCACCGGCCCAGCAGGAAATGACGGTGCACAAGGCCCAGCAGGTCCCACCGGCCCAGCAGGAAGTGACGGTGCCGACGGTGAGGACGGCGCACAAGGCCCAGCAGGAAATGACGGCGCACAAGGCCCAAAGGGCGACCCCGGCAACAACGGTGCACAAGGCCCAGCAGGTCCCACCGGCCCAGCAGGAAATGACGGTGCACAAGGCCCAATCGGCTTACCAGGTCCCACCGGTCCAGCAGGAAATGACGGTGCACAAGGCCCAATCGGCTTACCAGGTCCCACCGGTCCAGCAGGAAATGACGGTGCACAAGGCCCAATCGGCTTACCAGGTCCCATCGGTCCAGCAGGAAATGACGGTGCACAAGGCCCAAAGGGCGACCCCGGCAACAACGGTGCACAAGGCCCAATCGGTCCAGCAGGAAATGACGGTGCACAAGGCCCAGCAGGTCCAACAGGTCCCACCGGCCCAGCAGGAAATGACGGTGCCGACGGAGGGGATGCGACGTGGCTGGACCTTCAGGGCCGGCCGAATTGGACGAACTATATATCACTGGGGGGTACCACGGACACCGTGACAATCGGGGGGAATAAATTTCGGTGTGGCCTGTTGATCCCGAACGGCCAAGCCATGTATGACCTTGGCGACCCATACGCCCGGTGGCGGCGCTTTTACGTGGAGCAAATATTCGCCGACAAGGGAATCGACGCTGGAAACAATCTAATCACGAACGTCGCACCCCCGGTAGGTTACTACGATGCTGCAACGAAAGGTTATGTTGACGAAGCCGTACCAACGTGGATTGGGAAAATTTCATATGATGACATCGGGCAGTTCATGGAGCCCGTGCAGCCCTCTAATTTTGATATCGTATTGCATGACTCCTTGACACCGTCGGCGGACTCGACGTTCAATCTTGGGCAAAACCTGAGGCGATTCCTGTTCGGCTACTTCCAGCGCGTGCGCCTCGGGGAAAACGTTCCGTACTACGACGACGAGGCTATCAGTTATGAATTCCTTCGGTCATACGTCGCGGATAACGCACAGGGTGCATCGTCATGGAGCGGGATAAGCGATAAACCGGCGTGGGTCGACAAGATATCATATGACAACAATGTTGACCCGGAAAATCCTTCAAACTTCGATATAGTGGTGAGCGACAGTATCATTCCGGCCGGTCTTTATAGCATTGGGCGTGATAACAGGCGATTTGTTTACGGCTACTTCCAGCGGGTGCGTGTTTCTGAATCGCCGTACGAAGACGATGAGGCAGTACCGCTCCAATTCATGCGCGATTACGTCGCAGCGAATGCGATGTGGTCGGATTGGAGCGGCATTAGGGAGAGGCCGACATGGACGGACCGATTCAGTGGCGACACAACGGTGAGCGTAGGAAGTAATCTGGTTCCGAACGCCTCCCAACTCGATATAGGAAGTCTGTCCGCGCCATGGCGGCACATTTATTCTTCATATTTGACTGTATACAGCTTTGCTTACTTCAGTGGATCGCGTATCCAAGGGGTAGGCGCCCCGACAAGTGATACCGATGCTGCCACTAAAAAATACGTGGATGACACCGAAACGGACACAAGGTCGTATGTGGACGCCCAGAAACAGGACCTGTTGAGCCAAATTAGCACGTTATCTACACAAATGGGCCACATCATTAGCATCCTAGCGGCCGAGATGAGAGAAGAGGAGATCCCATTCAGAGTAATCTACAGCGAGGATGATAACTCCAAAATGCTTACGGTTGGTCAGGCGAGGGCATTGCATTTCATTTTTCCAGCATCTCTACAGAATCACACAGACCTTATTACGGAAGTCAAGCTCACCTTTTCATGTCGAAAATCGACGGGCTTTATATTTCTCAAGGGTCGAAGCACCACAAGCCTAAGTTGGGACATGACCGGCACTGATTTATTGGTACAGGAATCGTTCCCCGCATTTGGATTGTCGACCGGCCCGTTAGACGAAATATTGAACGTCAAAGTTACACTACGCGTCACAATAGCTTCAAACGTGTATACGGTGGCTTCTACCACTGTGAAGGTGCGTGACCGTTTGGAGCAAGATTTCACAATGTTTATGTAACTACTAGTTATGAACGCCGGCGCCTCGCGTCGCCTCGCCTCTTATGCTGTTGGGCCGACTCCGCTGCCCTCCGCGTCGGGACACGCTTGCGCACTGGGCGTTGGCCCGCCAAGCCGCGGGCGGGCGGCGGGGAAGCTGGCTTGGGTGGTGAGGGTTTTTGCTTGCGAGTTCGGTTTGCAATCGGGGGCGCTCGGGCTCTGAGCGCATCGACCGGCTGCTTCTTGGCGCGGGTGGGGGCGCTGGTTGTGGCTTTGGCGTTGCTTTCCCGGCGCTCCTCCAACCGCTCCTCTTCCTCAGCCTCGGGCACGACTGGCAAGGCTCCCGACGGCAGCATGGTCTTCGACTTGGTGGCTAAGTGGCTCTCGAGGCTGTCAAACGTCTTGCGCAAGTAGCCGATGTTGACATCGCTGGCGTGGTTGAAGAAGCCGGCGATCTTTTCGCTGATTTGCGTGGCGGTGAGCGACGGCTTGCGGCGTGACATCTCCCGGTGTTTCCATGTTACTTGGGCGTGGCGCACGTCCAGCGGCGTTACGGATGTGTCAATGAGCCGGCCGTTGTGGAGTTGTTTGAAAGTCAGACCGGCGGCGATGAAGGCCTTCTTCACCTTGGGACCGGCAGGGAGAGGCAGCCCATCCTTCTTGCGGCCGATACCCACCAGCCACTTCCTACCTGCTTCGGGGTGCCCTGCGGCGAGCGTCGCGTCCACAGCAGACTTGATGTCTGGGTGCTTCGACAAATCAAACGAATAGGGTGTTCCAAAGCGGCTCTTCCCCGTTTTGAAATGAGCTATGTAGATCTCCCCGGTGCGGCGATTGTACCAATCGTCCCGGGAGGCATCTCCGACAGATGGGTTGTACCGGCGGCCATCATCATCGCGGATCTCGATTCCTCCAAGATTGTCCCGCAGTCCGAGGAGTTTCACTTGCAAGAAGGCTGCGAGCCAGGTGGTAGACGGCCCAACCTCGCTCCTCACCTTGGGGAGGTAGCGGACGAGCATCTCATAGCTCGGGACGGCGTGGAGGTCGGACTTTGCCTTATTGGCTTGCACCTCGCGGTCCGCTTGGATGGCTTGAAATAAACCGACTTCACCCTCGCCGAATCCCCCGCGGTACGTCTGAAGCACGTCCGTCCCGAGGCTGTCCCGGAAGACCCCCCAGGCGCCGAAGGTGGTCGTGATGTGCCCCAGCTTTTTTGAGTAGCTTTGTGTTACCTGCTTGAGCGCCGTGGACTTGGTCCGCGCGCGGGCGCGCTTCCCGGCGGTGGAGGTGGCAACTGAGCCGCTCGTCACCTCATCGTCATCGTCGTCGTCCTGCCCGGCCACCGCCCCCACGGAACTATCCATGGCAGTGGCGTCGGCCTCCACTTGGATGATAGTTTTGGTGTTTTTCGCCCTGAGCCACGCCATCACCCCCTCGGCGTCGCGAAGCACCGGGACGGCATTATCATCGGGATCTGCCTTGGCGAACTCCGTGCGAATCTGGCGGAACGTACGGCGAACGTCGTCAAGGTAGACCTTGGAGTACGTCTCCGCGACTAGCCTACCGTCCTTCATGACTTTGCGCGCACTCGTGCTGCCCATATTGTGTTTCTCCACGTCACCGCTCCAAAAGGTATCGATTTGCGCCCATGTGATGGGGGTAGATGTGCCCTTCTGCGGGGTGTCCTCGAGGCACTGCTGGTAGTCAGGGCGTGGGGGCTGCGCCGGGGGCGCAGAGACCTGAACCCTGGGGAGATCGATGGGCGGGAGAGGACTCTTATCCTTGTACAATCCCTCCAACTTGACCCCGTGAGTTTCCTCAAGCACGGCTCGGAATCGTGGATCGAGAGCACGGATACGATTGATTTCCCTCTCCCCCCAATTGTATCCTTGGAGAGTCTTTGTCGCTGGTTTGCGACCGGCAATCACGCTTCGGACCGCGGAGATGAGCCGCTTGGCGGCCGCATTCTCCTCGTAGTACGCTTTGGCGCGGGCGCGCTTGACTTCGGGGGAGTCGGGCATGATGCGATTGTTTTGTTATCCCCGGAGAAATTATTTTCTGTCCGCTCAAACGCACTTTAAACGCACTTTAAACGCACCAACACCGGAGGCCCCGGGATATTTTCTCCCCTTAGGTTAAAATGACGGAGTACGTGGAACATCTGACAGTGGGCGAACTTAGGAGAATCGCTAAGGTTCATCTCCTCTACCTTCAAAAGGACAGGGAGCGTTCGCGCAGGTACTATCAACAAAACGGCGAAGCGCGCCGAAAGGCAAATCTTGAGCGCTACCACCGGAACAAAAAGCGCGGCGGCACAGATCACCGCGAATCAAAGATCAAAGAGAATGATCCAAGCTCCAACGAAACGTAGGTGCGTTTAAACGCACTGGAATTATTTTCTCCGGGGGAATACAATAAGAAGATATGGACGCCTCAAACGCTCAAATGATCGCAAGCGCTACATCCCCCAAACCCCATCGTGTGGAAAAACACTGGGGGGTTGAGTGGCTTCGCAAAAACGGTAAGGACGGAGAGAATCCTTATTACATCGTGCTACAAAACGCAAAGCCCGGAGACATCACCGTCACGTGCGAGTTCAAAAAATCTCACTTGTTTATGTACTCTAACTTGACCGTACAGGAGCTCAAGAAGGTACTTGCCAAAAATCGGTATGCTTACGAGATCATCCGTTCTGACGCCCCGCGGAAAGCATTCTTCGATATCGATTGCGACATCCCAAAAGACACCGGGGCCGAAGAATGCGAGCTCATGTTCTCAGAGCTGCAAAGTAAATTGAAGACTAAAGTCACTGAAATATTCGGGGACACTAGGATCTTTCTCTCCGGTGGCGTAGGCAACAAGGATGAATGTATCCGCCTCTCCTTGCATGTCGTACTTGGTGATGTCGTCTACGATAGCCACGAGCACATGAAAGACTCTAACTTTGACTCTGTGATCGATGTCCTCGGGGCCGATCTAGGAGTCAAGGTCGACAAGATTTACACACGAAACAGGCTTTTCAAGCTCCCAGGGCAGAGCAAGCTCGGGAGCGACCGCGTCCAAGCCATCCTCGACGGCTCGTCCGTGGAGGACCACTTTGTCACTGGCCACATGCCTGAAAAATGGACGTCGAAAACATTCACCGCGAACTCAGTTGCAGCGTCGCCGACCAAGCTTTCTCTTGTAAGCCAAGCTTCCCCCAAGAGTAAGCCTCAAAGCTCATTTTCCTCAGGAAGCATTTCGCCAATATCTGGAGCGACAATCCCGTACGATTGGAGTATCGAGGGAGATCCGCTGAAGACCCTCGAGATTCTTCATCACGACTTCTCAAATCACCGTCTCCCACACAACCTGATTTATTCCGTCATGTCGTGGTGTGTCGGTCGTGGCGTTCATTTTTCATCGTTTTACGCATGGGTTTCCCGAGGAAGAGAAGATTGCAATGCCACTCGAGTCAAGTACGCTGCGATGTGGAAAGACTTGAACCACGAAAAGATTGCTAGCAACAAAACCATCTCTAACATTCTCAAACAACTGTACCCTGACGCGATTTTCGAGGATCGAGAGACGCGGGAGATGATTGATTACCTACGTATCGTCCCCACGACAACATTAAAGATTGAAGAAGAGATCGATGGTACCCAACGCCGTCCCGAACTCAAGTTGTTCGCGCAGAAAAACAACGTGGTCCTCGACTTGCCGATGGGGATCGGAAAGACGATCTCGATCATTCATCATATGCTCGAAAATGAAAAAATGGGCCGGCGTACGCTCATAATTACATGCCGGTGCACGCTCGTTAAGGACATGCTTGCAGTCGCTACACGGATGGGTTCAAAGCTCAATAGCTATTCAGAAACACCCTCTCCGGAACTGTGCGACAGCCTTATAATTCAACAAGAATCGATGTACAAGCTTGAAACAGCGAAAGCATATGATAGCGTCATAGTTGACGAGATGGAGTCGCTTTTGAACCAGTCAGCAAGCACGGAAACACATGGTCTCCGCCTCACCCGAAATATTGCATCGATGATCGGCTTACTTAAGAGCGCGAGCAAGACTATATTCGCTGACGCCGTGACGACCCAAAAGACGATTCGGTTTCTTCACAATATCGGCATTGAAGACTTGGATATCGTGCACTGCAAGGGGTTCCAGAAATCCATGCGAACCGTTCATTTTGTTCAAGCCGGGTCTAAGGCAAACGGCATCGCCCACAAAATGGCTCAAATGATAGGCGAGAAAATCAAGAAAGGAGAAAATGCCTTCGTGTACTATCCATACGCCAAAAGCAAATACAACGACAAAGGCATTCTAACCCGATTCGGTATTCAAGACTTCGCTAAACTAGTCGAAAACTACTCGGGGCTATCCGAGGATAACATATTGGCATTTTATGGAGAAATGGATGATGAAGCTTGTAGCGAATCCCTAATGGACGTCAATATGTCATGGAGTTTTAGGCGCGTCGTGATCACCACAAGCAAGATCACGGTTGGAGTTAGTTTTGAAACGACGCATTTTCACTCTGTATTCATTGCCAAGTCGCCGAACTGCTCACCAAGAAACATCATCCAGACGTCTTGCCGCCCACGGTCATTGGTCAACAACACGGTATATGTTTTCCAAATGCCCGGAAAGGTAAACCAACAGCCAATTGAGAACTTGTTAGACCAACGGTCGCCGTACTTTGAAGCATATCGGGCATTGCTTGCCGATGTCCAATATGAGCGAGACAATTGTGACATGAACGCCTTTAAACTTTTCATCGATAGGGTCGGATATCGAGTTGGCGATGACATCACGTTACAATCATCGCCCGTGTCAAAGACCCGAGAGATTGAAACGAATAACGACTACGCTTGGGATGCGATCCCGGACCTTTTCACCGCAGAAGCCGAATACACGGAGACAAAAGTGCGGGCTCGTTGTGCGACCAACATCGAGAAAATATCATACAAAAAACACGCATTCAAACGATTGTTCTATAAGGACTCGCGCGATGAAATTGCAAAAAAACTTTGGGACGATGGTCACGTAGATATCGCATGGAAGACATCACGTTTCAAAAACGAGTTCGGACACAACCTGCGCTCTACCATCACAAGCATTGTTGTCGACGACATCTTAGAGAAGGCGGCGGGCCGAAACCTCGACGATGACAACCCTAAAACGTTGTTCGAAAACGTTCCAGATTTTTCAAGTGATGAGAGAACCCGCCTAGGAAAAATGATCATTGGTGCGTCTTGCTTCACAAGTAGCCGGTCGTCGAAAGAGAAGCGGATCAATTCCTTCTTCGAGCTTGCTTTTGGGATTCCCGTGCTATGTTATAACAAGGCAAAACACAAGTGGGTTCTCAAAACATCCAACCTAAAAACAATAATATCCATTTTCAAAGCGGTGCGTGGATCCGAGGAGTCTCCGGTTCACTTACCCGAGTACGCTTTCATCGGGCTATGAATAAGGAATATTCGCGGGCGCGGCGGCGCGCCGGGGGGGCTTCGAGGCATCCTCCGGGCCCCAAAACGGTCACCAAAGCTCGAACAGTGTTTTCTTCTAAAGACTAAATATTCTCTTCGAGCTTTGGTGACCGTTTTGGTGACCGTTTGAGAATAACCGTGAATTGTCGGGGAACCGTGAAGGAATATTCGCGGGCGCGGCTGCGCGCCGGGGGGTCTTCGAGGCATCCTTCGGGGCACCAAAACGGTCACCAAAGCTCGAAGAGGATATTTGGTCTTTAGAAGAAAACACTGTTCGAGTTTTGGTGACCGTTTTTGGGCAGCTCGGGAATCGTCGTGGATAGAAGGGGGTTCTGCGACGGAATATTCGTTGACGGAATAATTAGCGACAAGCGGTACCTGTACAGGTAGCGACGGCGAATGATTATTACAGGTACAGGTACAGGTACAGGTACAGGTACAGGTACAGGTACAGGTACAGGTACAGGTACAGGTACCGATGGGATATTGTCGCTAGCGAGGATGCGATATATATATTGTATCAATTCGCATTGTGGCATACCGGAGAAGCTCCGCTTGCCCCTTAGTGCCTTCGGCGCCGTTATTGGGGATAACAAGTAGACGACTTAAAGGTGGCGGATATTGGATATAAAGAACTACGCAGCAGTTGACGTTGTGTTAAGAAGTCGGAAGGGCACCGGGCCTTGGTTCGAATCCTCCTCGGATGAATTGAAAAAAAAAACGAAAAAAAACAAAAAAAAAACGAAAAAAAACATAGACACGAACCTTTTGATTCAAATCATGGATGAGATGTGGGGGCGGGGTGGCGGTCGGGACAGAAAAAATCTGGGAATTGAATTTTGGCAAGATTCGGAAATTAGGGTTTGGAATCCGAATTAGGGTTTTGAATCCGAATTAGGGTTTTGAATAAAGTTAGGGTTTGACGTCGAAATAGGGTATGGAAATGGACGATTTGGACGATTTGGACAGAAAAAATCTCAGGACCATTTTGGGGGGTGAAATGGTCCTGGATAATTTTGTGAAATTGGGACAGACAAAAGTCAGACAAAATATAGTAGTTAACTGCTGTCGACTTCGATCCCAGTTTTCCCGAAGGATGAGGGCGGGCGGTGCGGGTTCCCTGCCAGTCCCATATCCCGGGGGCGCAGAAAGAAAAAAAAAATTGAGGGCGGGCAGGTACAGGTACTGGTACGGGAACCAAATAAACTACTGCTACTCGTAGCTAGGGTACAGATACGGGTACAGTATGTTTTTTCTTGTAATAAACATAACTATTATTAGTACAGATTGTACAGCGATTATAAACAATTTCTTACAAGAAAAAGCAGTGGAGGCCACCAAGCAATTGTATCGCGATTGAAATCGACAATTGGTTCCTAAATAAAGCACAATGTATGTAGAACTTGGATACATATCGCTTCGCAAGAAACATGCAGGTACCCATAATATAATGAATTACAAGAAGAAGAACATGAGCACGGACAAGGAACATGGGAGGGGAAACAAATAAAGGGTAAGAGTAACAAGAGGATCACGGAATCCGAAGCACGGCAAAAGGAAGCAATCCATTGTGCACAAACTTAGCATAAAATAAAATGCCTAACACGCATTCGATGAATTATTTCGAAATAGCACTTCGGGAGGGCAATGCTGACGCTGTGGCATGCCTTCCTGTTCCTCGGGCTTAGATTTTTTCCTCTTTTTTTCTTTTTGCTTGGTTGTCTCCACTGCTTTTTCTTGTAAGATTTTTTTGATATAGCACATCAGTATACGCGGGTAGTGCTCTGCAGGAGGGCAGTGCTGATGCTGTGGCATGCCTTCCTGTTCCTCGGGCTTAAGTTTTTCCCTCTTTTATCATTCTTTTTTGCTAAGTGGCCTGCACGGATATTTCTTGTAAGCAAATTACGAGCACGAGTGGCCTGTAGTTTTTTACTGTAGTCGTTCTTTGTATTTTTGTAATGATGTTTCATCTTTGTATTTTATATACACAAACCTTTTGTTTCTCACTATTCCATGGATGCCCATAGTCGTGATACTTATTTTTCACACAGAGACACAAACACACACACACACCCAAACATACACACAAGCACAAACACAAACAAACACACACACACACACACACACACACACACACACACACACACACACACACACATCACACATACACACACACACACACACACACACACACACACACACACACACACACACACACACACACACACACACACACATTTTCTTCTCTCTTAGTGTATTTTTTTATAATTATGTACACACAGCCTGTGTGTCTCACTCTGTATTTTTGCAGTAAGCCCAGAAAAATGCTCATGTACCCATCGTAGCGATGCGCAGTAGTTAAAGACGTATCCTAATCCCAATCCCAACTATAGTGCATGTACACAGAGTCCATCTTGTTTCCAAATTAAAAATATCGCATTTGTAGTACCAAAATCCAATCGAGCTTATGATTAGTGGACACACCGACACACACACACACACACACACACACACACACACACACACACACACACACACACACACACACACACACACACACACACACACACACACACACACACACACACACACACACACACACACACACACACACACACACACACACACACACACACATACCGTTTTTAGCAAAGAAATGAAGGAGGATATGGGTAGTCGCGTAGATTCGCAGATTTGATACGGTAGATTCGTAGCTAGCGTAGTCAAAAATATTATTTAAAGCACGTAGCATATTGTTTTCTCTTTTGTGTAGACGAGGAGTTTCGAATTAAGAAGGTTACTTATTCGCGATTAATTCAGATTACGAATAGAGTTAAAAAGTATAACATTCTGGCCGGGGGGCCTGCCGGCGGGGAATTATCAAATTCTTGTCGACAAATCGTAATCCGTTCGCAATGACATATCGGGGGTGCCCAGGTCGCCCTCGCCTACTCATTCCCCTCCCTCCCTCCTCCATGGGCTCGTAGCGGAGGGGGGGGGGGGGGGGGGGGGGGGGGGGGGGGGGGGGGGGGGGGGGGGGGGGGGGGGGCGTCCTCTTGCGATTTGCGCTGCTACCCGGGTCTGGTTAGGACCGGCCAACGGGCCGTTGACCGGCCTTCTCGTCTTGTTCCCGGGCAGTCCCGATTGGTTTTCTCTTCTCCTCTTTCTTCTTTCACCCAGTCCTCCAAGTCTGAACCTCCCCGTCGTGACTTTGCTACTCGCCGTGCCCGTGCTACGGTCCGTGCGTCGAGTGTTGTGTGCCCCCTTGTTTCCCATATCCGTACTTCCGAACCGGCCCGCCGCGCCAGTCCTCGCCCTCGTGCGTGACGCCCTCTCCGCTCCGCTTTGTCACTACCCCCATGTGGCTCTTGGGCTTCAGTCGTGCGGGGCATTTGTGCTGACGCCTATGTTGTGGGAGAATGTTAATGAAGTAAGGTATGGAGAGGGAGAGTGATTGGGTGGGTGGGTTTGCGGGGTCGATGGTAGATGCCTCATGAGTATGGTGAGTAAATGTCGAAGAGGGAATGGGGTGAGACGGTGATGGAGGGATTGGAGAGGTGAGTATTGTGAATGGATTCGAGTGTGTTGTGGAAGGTGGTCATTGATGTGTGCGAAGGGCTTGGTGACTAGGTAGATGTCCACCATCCAGCGTGTGCCGCATGGTGTGGGGGTGCATGCATGTTGGTATGGGGGTAGGAAAGTGTTTGCATCGTTGGGGAGGGTGTAACGGTTATGGGTGTCGGGGGAGTTGATGCATTTGGAATGGCGGTATGGTGTGTGTTCCCATCGGAGAAGGATGAGGATGGTGGCGTTGGGGGTGTGATGAGATGTGGAGTGGGCGGTAGTAGTTGCGTGTTCCATGGCGCGTCGCATGCATTCGTGGTCGTATTCCGGGTTAGCGATGCTACTGCCATGCCATATGTGTGGTGCGTTATTACCGCTAGATGAGACGACTATGTGTTTGGGTAGAGTGAGTGGTTAGTGTGGGAGTACAAAAACTTGTTGAGGGGGTCTGAGTAGAATTCGGTTTGGATATGAAAGATGTTGCGAAGGAATGAGATGAGATCCTCTAGAGTGGCCTATTTGTAGCGTGTGGTGGTGGCGGATGTGGGTGAGTGAATTTCTGAGCAGGAGCCGAGTCGTGTGATGAGGTGGTAGACCTCTTCTTCGAATGTGCGATGTGTAAGGTCGGGGCGGAAGAGCTGGTAGAGATGTTGGGTGTGGGGGCCGGAGAGGGTTGTTACCGCGCGGCCGCCGGGGGGGGGGAGAGGATGGTTGTGTCGAGGAGAGTGTGGTCGGGGTGGATGGTGAATTTGCCGGTGGGAAGCATACAAACGTCTGGGTTGATGGGGTCATGGTTCATGGAAATGATGGGGTGCGTCCATGGGGTAGGGCTACGGTCGGGTAGTATGGGGGGTGTGGATGGGACAAAGCCGGTATTGAAGGCGGGGAGGGCAGCGGGGACACATAGGATCTCACTAATGGTGTCGTGGAGTTAGAGGCAAGGGGCCCACAGGACCTAGTATAGGCGGGTGAGATCGTGCGTATGGCCGCGTTTGCACCATCCGAATTGTCACGTGTCAGATGCATGAGCGGGGCAACAATGGGAGTGGACGGCACAGTGCAAGCATGTGTTGCAAGGTGAAGTGGGGTCGTGGCAACGAGAGTAAAGGGAGGGGGAGAGGGTGGGAAGACATACCGAGGTGGGGGTGAATGTGTTGTAAGTAATTGTTAATGTAGATTAGTTACAGAGAGCTAATGTATGCTCTGATAGAAGTCCTTATGTACATGACACCATATAGAGTCCTTGAGCACGATATCATAAACTAGCGTATAGACAACTAACAGCTCTAGCTAAAGTCACTTCTCTAGTCTCGACACCAGCCGACACCCAAGGCTAGTCGTTTAGCGTACATGTAACCAGCACACTGCAAGTTACAGTATCTTCCTTATCGAGCTGTGCATACCACGTTCAACATGTTATGGAGCCCTCCACCTGAAGGATACGCGAGACAACACTGTCGTCCGGCGTGCAACTTGGAAGCTCGCCCGAAGGCAACGCCGAACATATTTTCAAAAACAATAATACTTTACACCTTACTTTCATTTTACTTTTTAATTCCACTTTTTAATTCTGTTCTACGGAACAACCCCGCTACCATCGACCCTACTCTAGCCTACCACGGCTATATTCTACTCTACGCCTCGACGACCTAGCCAACCACACAAGCGCACTCGCTTGTGTGGACATGGTGCATACATGTCCAAGCTGGAGTGGGGAAGGGGGAGCACTGTGAGGGTGACCACTCATACACATGGTGCACGACAACATTAGCCGTTCCTTAGAGCAACGGATATATACACCTGCATGTTCCTGCCTCGGCTGTCGCTGTGCCCCACACTGGGTGGAGCATACGGAAAAGGTACATTGAGACAACCCGGGGCTACATGCCGAGGGGTCGGCGGGCAACATGCCGTCTCTTTGAAACCACCGTTAGGCACAGTTACCGCTAGTGGATTTTTCCACTGTCTGGGTACCTGTAGTTCTTTTCTTGGAATGGCGCCAAAATCGAAACCGGCACATGCGGCATCTGCCGACGACACCGTCGCCGACTCTAGTCGCAGCGACACACCGTTTGCTGATTCGGCCAGCGACAACATTCGACGGGTCAAGGAGCAGTTGCGACTACTTCATGCTCGAATGGACGACCATGCCCGGACACAGTCGGTGTCATATCCTAGCCATTTAGCTAAGTGCTAGTATCTGACATTATTTATTTCCTCTAAATAGTACCTGTATCTTAGCGATATTCAGTGACTCTTTTATTGTCATCACGGCAGTACAACTGTATCGCCGTATTTTCCCTCGACAGTACAGAGTTACTAGCAGTATCTCTTCTAGATAGTTCTTTTCTAGATAGTTCTAAGAGCTTGTGCGATAAGATTAGATAGACGGTACAGATAATCTCAGATAATCTGTATCACCAATAATAGTTTGGTTTAGTTAGCAAACAGCACAAGCTACAGGTTCTAAGGCTGTTTCTAGAACACCTGAGGTGTGGATATTTAAGACGGGGACTTACTGGTAGAGGTGAGAGACCGGTACAGAATAGAATCACGCCACACCCAGATTGTAAGAAACCCTGTTCCTAAGACAATCTTACTAATTCTCTCTACGCTGTATAATTAGATCCAGAGATTGGGTTCTACTATTAGTCTAAGGTTGCCATCTTAGCCTAACCAAAGTAGCACCTCACACGTGGTTTCGGAGCCTCAGAACAGCTAGACGAGACGAAGATGTCTAACCGAGCAGGAGAGAGACTACCAGAGGAAGTTGATGGTCGACCAGAGGGGGCGCCTTCTGGGCCGACACAGCCGACGTCGACAGATGGTAGAAGACAGACAGTGCGAGAAGGATCGAGTCCCACGATGGAGCCTATGTCGGTACACGTCACCGAGATGCTACAACGACTAAGTAACCGAGTTGACACTTTTTCGACCGAGCTATCTCAACTGCGTGACCACGTCGACAACGGTTTCAGGCATTTTGAAGGACGAGTGAACAGAAGCCGAGAAACGGAGAATTTTCTTCGAGGAGAACAATTGAGATCGGAGAGGACGCGAGAGATGCCAAGCATGATGCCGAACGATGTCAAACCAGCCAAGATCAAGAGCATCGCTACGACTAACATCGACGAGCTGAGAAACTGGTTCCGACATGCACGAGGGTATCTACGGTATCACAGCGTTAACCCTGAAGAGCAAAGAGGAGTGTACTGGGTATCTGGCTTTCTGGAAGGACCACTATCGAAGTGGTGGTACTCCCAAGTTGCGCAGACTGGAGATGAAGTCGGTGGAGGATTTTCCGGAGTTTCTGAGATGGAGAAATCCTTAATTCAGGAATTCTGCGGAAGAACACCGGCGGAACAAGCGAGATTGAATTTGGACAAAGCGAGACAGAAAACCACGGTCCTGAAGTACGCGAACTATTTTCGAGAACAATTATTGGAGCTTCCTCACCGTCACGAAGAAGATAACGTACATGATTTCCAGCGCGGTTTGAGACCCTCGATTCATAAGGAAGTTGCCCTGAAAAACCCTAAGACCCTACACGAGGCGATTCAAGCAGCTCTGCGAGCGGAGGCAGCGGAGACCAAGATTGAGACGACCCAACGCTCGACAGGCCGACTGAACGCCATCGAAGAAGACAGCGACTTTTCAGAGGCAGCGGAGGAGATCGACAGTGAGTTGGAGGAAGATTCGCATGGCGCGACCGAAGAAAAGCCGCGGGAGCTGTACGAGATTAGACGCCTCACTCAAGAGGAGGTCGACAGATTTAAGAAGGAGGGCAAGTGCTTCATTTGCCACAAGAAGGGACACATCGCTATCGACTGCCCAGACAGAAAGAACAAGAAGAATGACAGAACGAGGAAATCCCGGCCGGGAAAGTGAGACCTGAGTCGGCAGCTCGCGGCAAGCTGCAGGATGAGGTTTCGTCTCCTACAGCGACTCAGGAAGAGACCAGAACAGAAGAAGTACGAGACCCGTTACCTCAAACGACATTGAGGCCAGTCTTTAGGAGCAAGGACTTTAGCGACTGGATGATGAATAGGGAGTATTTCCTGAAGTACTCTCAGACCTACGGACCTTTCGACTTAGATGGAGCTAGCGATAATGACGGCCTTAATTCTCAAGTGGCGGAGGATTTTTGCTGTCCGGCGCGCCCATTTCAGGAGAGAGATTTACAGAAGTACCGGAGAATTTGGCTAAATGCGCCATTTAATGAATTAGAAGATTTTTTGGGCCATTATTTGCGGAGTAAACTGCTTCATCCCCATCTGAGAGCGGTTATAGTGGTTCCAAAATGGAGGGCAAAACCATGGTTCAAGCTGCTGCGAAATTTCCGACTTGTCGACGAGCTGGCGGCGAAAGAACATGTGTTTACCTGCCCCACGAACGATGGAATAGAAGGAAGAAGGCAAGATGTTGGACCGACAAGATGGACGACGCAAGTCTACGTCGACGACACCGATCGAGTTCGATTTCTGCCTCAGAACCTACAGAATCCCCCGAAGACCTACTGGACTCACTCGACGACTCTTGTTACCGATGGCCGACGAGTGTTACTAGCGAAAGAGGACACTGGCATGGTCTGGTTTCCTGGTGGCAAACAGGAGATTGAAGACGCGACCCCGGAATACACAGCAGTGCGAGCTCTTACGGAGACAACTGGATTAAAGGTGAGCGAAACAAATTTACGCCTTTTAGGGACGGAGTCTTCCGGACAGAATAAGCGCTACGTGTATATCGCTCGCGTTCGACCCGGATCGATACCGGACGCTACGTCAACTTCTCGGGCAGTATGGGCTACCTGGAAGGAATTAATTTCGGCACGGCGTACGGGTTATCTAGTCTGTGGAGAACAGCAGTTCCCTCTTCGTTACGAGACTTTTGGGAAACCGATTGACGGGTGGATGAACAAGAACGTCCGACTAGAAGACAGTGTTCCTGCGACGCTACATGTATCCACAACCCAGTCTGGAACAAGTCTGTTAGTGTTGGGAGGCACCTTACGCGGACATCGATGCCGTATTTTGGTTGACTCTGGCGCTTCGGAAAATTTCTGCAAGGCTGAGTGGGTACGGGAGCATCACATTCCGACGGTTACTGGAGAGAAATACCGGATAAAATTGGCAGATGGTAGTACAACTACGACTCGCCAGCGACTACGGAATGAAGTACTCACAGTAGGGACCCTAGACATACGTCTGGACGCAATTACGACAGAACTGGATAAATTCGACATCATCCTCGGTCAACCTTGGTTACAAGCCGTCAACCCGGATATAGATTGGTCTACTAAAACGATTCGCGACCGTAAAACTGGCGAAGCTATGGTGTCTGGCGACGAGTACACCGTACCTGTGACAGTACATCACTTGGAGGCGGATGCGATGGCAAAGCTGCTTAGACAACAACCAGCAGACCTCTTCGTGATTGGACTACGAGAAGTACAGGACGCGGTCGACGACATCAACACTGATCAACAACCTGAGTGGACGACTTCGTTACGAGATTCCCTGAATGAGTTTACGGACATTATCAAGGAGCCTGACGGTCTACCGCCAACTCGCGAGTGCGACTTTGAAATTAATTTGGAGTGCGATGAACCACCTAAGGAGCGAACGTACCGTATGTCACCAGCAGAACTCCGGGAGGTTCAAGTACAGTTGCAAGACTTACTCGCAAAAGGCTGGATTCGTCCGTCTAAATCTCCGTATGGTGCCCCGATTTTATTTGTACGCAAGAAGGATGGTACCATGCGTATGTGCGTAGACTACCGGAAACTCAACGACCTCACGAGGAAAGACCGAACACCGTTACCCCGGATTGATGAGTTACTCGACTCGCTATATGGGGCTCACTATTTCAGCACGCTGGACCTGTATAAAGGCTACCATCAAGTTCGAGTCAAAGAGCGCGACATACATAAGACAGCATTCCGAACTCATTACGGACTGTTCGAGTACTGCGTTCTACCCTTTGGACTTTGTAACGCCCCAGCTGGATTCCAAGCGATGATGAATCGAGTTTTGGCCCCGTATCTTGGCAAGTTCTGCGTGGTATATTTGGACGACGTGTTGATCTACAGTAAGACGGCCGACGAACACCTCGAGCATATTCGACTCGTGTTACGAGAGTTGCAGCGACACCAGTTGCATATCAAACTCTCTAAGTGTTACTTCGGACGATCGAGCGTCAATTTTCTTGGGCATGTGGTGGAAGCTGGACAGATCCGAATGGACCCCGACAAGGTTGAGGCAGTACAAAATTGGCCCCGACCGAAATCTGTGACTGAAGTACGTGGATTTCTGGGACTTGCTGGATATTACCGGAGGTTTATCAACCAATTCGCAACCCTAGCAACCCCATTAACGGACCTGACCAAGAAGACACCGGAATTTCGCTGGACTCCTCAAGCCGAGTCAGCATTCGAGCAAATTAAAAACGCGATGGTACGTGCACCAGTACTGGTAATTCCTGACACTTCTCCTAATGCAAGGTACACACTGTACACAGATGCTTCTGGATTTGCAGTAGGAGCTGTGCTATTACAAGACCAAGGTATTGGATTACAACCTGTTGCGTACCATGCTCGAAAGATGAACAAGCATGAGGTACACTATCCTGTCCACGAACAAGAGCTACTGGCAGTTCGAGACGCTCTACTGAAGTTCCGTTGCTACTTAGATGGCGCGGCGGGATTTACAGTAATTACGGACCACGACACGTTGCGACACTTCTTTCGGCAGCGCGATTTGTCTACTCGACAGGTGCGATGGCTTCAAGTTTTAGCACCTTACCAGCGACAGATGGACATCGTATACAAGAAGGGAGCAGTCAACCAGGCAGACGCTCTGTCTCGCCGACCTGACCTGAAGGACTCATTACAGAAGCTGCAACTATTACGCGATTGGACCAACGACGAAGCAGAATGCGAGTTACACGCACAGATTTTTTCCCTGGAATCCCGGTTACATCCTGACTCTGGACTTCATGCGGAAATCAAAAGTGCTTATGATTCGGACAAATATCTGCTTACCCGGAAATCTCTGCCTACCTGGCTGGTACGTCAATCTAATGGACTCTTGTACGCCTACGGGACAAGACTGTATGTTCCGAACGTCTCTACATTGCGATCAAGAGTATTGTACGAACTACACGACGCACCGACCGCGGGACACCCTGGTATTATTCGACTATTGGCAGCAGTAACCCGGACGTTTTGGTGGCCTAACATGAAGCGGACAGTACAACACTATGTACGCAGCTGTGTTACCTGTCAACGCAACAAGGCAGCGCGACACAAGTCTTATGGACTCCTTCAATCGCATGAGGTACCGACCAGGCCCTTTGAGCATGTATCGCTTGACCTGATTACGGACCTTCCTGAGTGCGATGGGTATGATGCTGTGGTGGTATTCGTCTGTATGCTTACGAAACGGACGATTGTCGAGCCAATTACGAAAACGATTACAGCGGAACAATTAGCAAAAGTTATGCACCGCGCTGTTTTTCGGCATTTTGGCTTACCACGGAAATTAATATCCGATCGAGATCCCCGGTTTATGAGCGACTTCTGGCAAACCCTATTTAGGGCTGTTGGCACCAAGCTTAATATCTCTACGAGCTATCACCCCCAGACAGATGGCCAAACTGAGCGAGTAAACCAGACATGGGAGCAAGTCATACGATGCTATGTGCACCCCTTGCACGACGACTGGGTTCAACACCTTACCAACGTGGAGTTCGCGATCAACGCAGCGGTTTCTACGTCAACGACTATGTCTCCATTTAAGGCGACGCTAGGATTTGAGCCGACATCTCCAACAACGGCTACATTTGACGATAACGAGCCTAGCCGTACTTTACCGGAGCAAGTGAAGATTCTGGTCGAGATGCACAGATTTGCCCACGACTGCGTCAAAGCAGCCCAGGCACACATGCAAGACGCTGCAAATCGGCACCGGTTACCAGTACCTTTTACAGTTGGCGACAAGGTTAAGCTCAAGGCGACAAATCTACGGTTTGTACAACAGCCATGTTCTAAACTACGCGACCGCTACATTGGACCGTTTCTCATTACGGAGGAAGTTTCCCCGGTTGCATTTCGGCTTAAGCTACCCCCTGGAGTACGGATTCACGATGTTGTACACGCCAGTTTACTGGAGAAATGGAATTCAGAACCAGAACAGGCCAACAGTGCACAGCCAATTCCGATTGTGCACGATGCGAAGCGATTTGAAGTCGATAAAATACTCGACGTGGCTTTTAACTCCAATGGCACGGGACTTTTGTTTAAGGTCCGCTGGGCAGCACCGTTCAACGTACCTAGCGAGGACACTTGGGAACCCATGCGAGGAGTCAACCACTTAAACATCTTTTCCGAATTCCTTCGAACGGATGTTTATCGAGAATTTTCTGGCACCCCTGACTTTGTCAGATTTCGCAATCGCTGGCCTGCAAGAACCCCCAAGAAACCAAGACCCTGAGTACTGCACAGCGAGGACGCTGGTGCTTAAGGAGGGGAGAGTGTCATATCCTAGCCATTTAGCTAAGTGCTAGTATCTGACATTATTTATTTCCTCTAAATAGTACCTGTATCTTAGCGATATTCAGTGACTCTTTTATTGTCATCACGGCAGTACAACTGTATCGCCGTATTTTCCCTCGACAGTACAGAGTTACTAGCAGTATCTCTTCTAGATAGTTCTTTTCTAGATAGTTCTAAGAGCTTGTGCGATAAGATTTGATAGACGGTACAGATAATCTCAGATAATCTGTATCACCAATAATAGTTTGGTTTAGTTAGCAAACAGCACAAGCTACAGGTTCTAAGGCTGTTTCTAGAACACCTGAGGTGTGGATATTTAAGACGGGGACTTACTGGTAGAGGTGAGAGACCGGTACAGAATAGAATCACGCCACACCCAGATTGTAAGAAACCCTGTTCCTAAGACAATCTTACTAATTCTCTCTACGCTGTATAATTAGATCCAGAGATTAGGTTCTACTATTAGTCTAAGGTTGCCATCTTAGCCTAACCAAAGTAGCACCTCACAGTCGGAGCTACTCCGTCGGGACGCGCTGCGCGATCACCCGGTCGTTATCATCACTGCCGCAGACCCACATGTCGACGGCCCCTTCATGCCCCCTAGTGATTTTGTGCCTGCTCCGACACACGAGCAGTCACACCATGGCATCACCAGTCGTAGGCCCACGATCGACCCGGACTTTGTTGCCATGACCGCGGACTGGGCCACCAACTTCGACGGTGACTCATTTTCCCAGTCTTTTCGCATGGACGCTCCGCTGATGCCCAAGACAGGGGAGTTTAAAGTCTGGAAGCGCGACTTCCTTTCGTTTTTGTCGATTAAGGCGGCTGCACTCATCCCACAACTGGCCCTATCATCGTCTGGTGTTCCCCTGAATCCAGTCGCCCAGCGGTACGCACATGCGATGCTCGTTAAGTGCTGCCGACAAAACAAACCTGCTGCACAAACTATTGCGGGGGTCCCTACTGCACGACCCGACTGCGGGACAGCAGCTTGGGAAATGCTATGCGAGAGACTAGACGCACAATCCATCTCCCGCACGCTGTCACTCTTGGACCGCATGATGGTCCGGCAAGCATATGGTCAGTCGGTGTCTGCTTACGTTCACGCCGTCAAGCAACACCTTGACGAAATCAACGAGTGCATGCAGCTAAAGGACGGATCGACAGCGATTCACCCACACGTCCTCGCGCTGGTAATGATTCGCGGACTCTCCAATGTTGGACAATATGGCCAAGCTAAACAGTGCGTAATTAATGCTTTCGACACAGACTTCATTTTGTCCGCTGATATAGTGATGGGGAGCATTATCCACTTGGTGTAGAATCTGGACGCGGACGACACTGTTAAACTGACATTGCCGCGACCGGGAGTCATGTCAATGCGTTCCCTGCTGATCGCAAGCGCCAAGGTGGCCGCGGCCTCGGAGGTTGGGCTGCTAGCAAATCAAAGTCCAAATTTGCGGTGAAGTGTGGCGCGTGTGGTGACCCAAACTACGTCCGGTCCACCTGCAAGGCTCCTGATGCCGACGTCCTCCGCTGGACACTAGCCAAACGCAAGCAGATAGCAAAGAAATATGCGGGACAACCACCTCCTACGGCACACCTGAGTGACGTGGCGGCTGCTTTTGCAGCCTTGGAGGATGACATTGACAGTCACTTGGAATACGACATGCAAGATGAGTACGACGACACCGAGGTGAGTGTCTCTCACACATACGTTGCTTTCACATCCCCGGCGTCCTCAGTCACTGACCTGTCGGATTACTAGGTAGTTGACTCCGCATGCTCCGTCAATCTGACGGCTTTTCGGTCTGATTTCTCCGAGTTTAATCCCTCCTCCCGGCATAGCACCGTCGGTGGTGTCGGTGTCTCGGTTAAGGGCAGCGGGCTCGTTCGCGTTCCGATATGCCTCGTGTCTGGTCAGACAGTCGTTCGGCACGTTCACGCACTTTATACCCCGACTTGTCGGCGCCCGCCGGCGGCGCAGCGGCGGCGGCCCCGGAGGGGGGTGCGCTCGCAGGCCCGTCGGCATCCCCTCACCTCCCCGTGGTGGGCGCTGGAAACCCCGTAGCCGTGCCATGCCTGGCACGGTAGGGGGCTAAGAGGGCCGACAGCTCGATCCGCGGGATCAGCAGCTGTCGGGAAAGCCATGTACAGAGGGCTTTTGAAAAAATAATTTCTGTGCAATACCGGCACCAAGATCTCCCGCTCGGCCCGTCCGATATGTTTTTTCGCGTACAGATACTACTAAGGACAGTCCTACCTCGAGGGGGTGGGACCTGTACTTCAGGAGCGTTTGATTGCGAGGAGGGTACGGCCGGATCTGCGGTGGGGGGTGGGTGTTGGAGCTGGTGGAGGCCATCCGGGAAGTAGCGCCAAGAAAGGGCGCTCGCTAGCCGCCGACCAGCCCTGTGCCGGTCGACACTTCTCAAGGGGGGAAGCAAGACCTGGAACAGGCCGGTGGCCGGTCGCATGCGGAGGAGCGGCTATGTGAGGCGGCGGAGATCCTCTGGATCAGCCGCCGCCGGAAAGCCATGTACGGAGGGCTTTTTTGGAAAATTAAAATAATGTCCGTACCCGGCGTCGAGCTAGTTGGGGAGCAGCACCAGGGTAGGGCGCTCACTAGCGAGCCGCCACGCCGACAGGATACATCTGCCGAGGTGGGAGGAGTAGGCTTGGGCGGCAAGGAGGCATGTCGCGACGGAAGGAGCGACAAGATCTGGCGACGACGACCCTCCGGGTCGGCGCCGCCGGAAAACCCGGCACGGAGGGTTTTGACTAATTTCCGTGCACCCGCGGCCCGACGGATCCGGCTACGGCGACCTGACCCCCACCCCCCCCCCTCCTCGATACCCACTACCGGATAGACGAGACCCTTGCGGGGGGGCCCGGGTAAGCGCGGAGGCCCCTGTTTCAACAAAGTCTGCTAGGTAGACGCGCATCAGAGGGGGGGAGGGTACGGACGCAGGCCGGACTACCTGACAGGTATCCGGGTACCAGACAGAGAAAAAAACCGGGAAATGAGCGGGGAAAATTCAGGTGCGGAGGCAGGAGCGCCCATTTTTTCTATGTCTATGTGTCTCGGTCCCCCCCACCTGCCCTTGAGGTGACGGGGGACCTCGACAAGGAGGACCGTCGCGTCGGTGGATGCGGCGGCGACCTTGGCGGGGCTTACGGGATGGAGCGGCGGGATCGACGAGCGACCGCGCGAGGAGGGGTTTTTTGCCAGCCTTTCCCCTCCTATCTTCGGCAAGACCGAAGTCACGCGGGAGCTAGATTAGGCTGGCCCGTCGTCCCTCCCGAACGCCGACCGGCCTCGGCCGGTCGGCACCCCGGTTCGGTGGGAGCGGGCCGAGCATCGTGAAGGTCGAGCAGCAGTTTAGTTTTGCATTTCTCGACAAGTGGATTTATTTTTAGATCTGATTTTCTTGATTACAAAATTATTACGCTGTTACTGCTTAGGCGGGGGGACTGTGGCAATTACTGCGGTTGCTTACAGTTTTTAACTCCCGAGGCACGTCGACACACAGTGAAGCTAGGTGTGTCGATAGGTGTACCTGGTCGAAGAGACCCGGGCCCAACTTGCTAATAAGTCATGTATGGCGAAGTAGAGTGGCCCGAGAGACAACAGTCGGTCCAGTTTGCCGGCACATGTTGTGAACAATTTCAATTTCAATTTCAATACCCCGACTTGTCATCACGGTCGGCTCAGAAGATCAGTCGTCTACTGAGTGTCAACTGGATGCAGAAACATTTTGGCTGCGAGTTCACTATTCCAACTAATTCTGACAGTGGTTTGCTACTTGTCACCACAGGAATGGGGATGCTAGTGCCGTCGGGGAACGGTCTCTACTCCCTTCCCATGACACATGACGCTGCGGGGCTGCCCTCGCGGACAATAGACAATACTAGACAGAAATCTGTCGCTCTTGCGGCTGAGTGTGACGCTGCTTTGTGGCATAGCCGGCTGGGTCACTTAAACATGCAGAGCCTTCAAGCTCAGCATTCACATAATACCCCCTATGTACCGGCCATGCCTAGCTCTGTAAAGGACCTCCACTGTGAGTCTTGCAATTTGAATAAGGCCACCTCCGCCCCACATAATCGCACAACATCTCACATACCTGCAGCCCATGTTCAGCATTTTCGTGTGACCTCTGGGGTCCGGTTCACGTTTTCTCTCCGTACGGCCTACGCTATTGCTTGCTGGTAATTGACCATCACATGAACTTTATGTGGGTTACGTTCCAAAGACGAGACCTGCTCTAAGTTGGAGACCATCCTCATGGACGCGCGGCACACCAATGCACGGTACCGCTCGGAGGCACATGCGTTTGCACCGTTCCTCAAGTTCGATTCCGACTCTGTGTTTGAGGCGTCCGACACACAGCTCATGTGCACACGCTTAGGCTTCAGCACACAGTTTTCCGCCCCCTATGCACACCATATGCTAGGGAAGGCAGAGCGCCCGTGTCGCACACTGCGTGACTGTGCCTCCTCCATAATGCACGCCATATTTGTTCCTAACAACATGTGGTCGTGTGCCATAAGCACGGTGGTACACCTGCGCAACCGCATCTTCAATAGAGCACTTGGTCCATCAGGAGGGGTTCTCCTCACATTTCTCACTGGGATTGTGCCTGACGCGTCGACCTTTAGAGTGTTTGGGTGCGCGGTCTTTGCCAAGGTCCCGGATAACCTTAGACGGAAACTTAGCCTAAAAGCCTTTCGTGGGGTGATGGTGGGGCACTCCCATATCTCGCCTGGATATCGCGTGTACAACCCTGCTACGCGGCGCATAACCACCTCGGTGCATGTCAAGTTCCAGGAATCGGTGCCGGGCTTTGGCACATCGCACCCTCTTGACTCGTCGATCGATGTGTTTTTCGACGCCGACGACGCACTTGATGCACCCGGCGTGACCACACACACGCAGCTGAGCCATGATGGTTTGGACCCGATTAAGGCCTTGCCTGACTCGGGCAGACCCACTCGAGTTACAGTGCCCCATGCTCGTTTTGGGGACTACGTCGCTCACGTGTCCACAGTACCTCACGTTTGTGTCACTGACTCGTGCGAGCCAGATCTGTCTGACCACGCGGACGACATCATGCCACTGCTTGATTTCTCCTTGATGGTAGCTCACCCGCGCCATATGTCCACAGAAGGGCCCGCGGCTGATGTGGCCCTTGTCTCCGCTAGTGTCTGCGTCGAATCAGCATCCTACAAGGCTGCTTTGGTTAGCCTGCAGTCCGCGGAGTGGCAGCATGCCATGCAGCTGGAATTTGACTCTCCCACGTCTAACGAGACATGGGACCTGGTTCCCCTACATGCGTGGCGCCGAGTAGTCAACAACATGTGGGTCTACAAGGCAAAAACAGACGCCAATGGAGCTCTTTCTCGGTACAAGGCCCGGTTCGTCGCCAAGGGATGTGGCCAGCGCGAGGGGATAGACTACACATAGACATTCTCGCCTGTCATACGACTCGCCAGCCTCCGCGTCTTCTTCATCATCGCGGCAGCGCGCGACCTCGAACTGGTCGGCCTTGAGATCGACACGGCGTTCTTGTATGCCCCCATCAAAAAGAGTATGTCTACATCAAACAGCTACTTGGGTTCGATGACGGGACCACTAACGTGTGCCACCTGCGTCGGTGTCTGTATGGCATGAAGCAGTCGCCCCGTGAGTTTAATGAGCTCCTCCGCGACTGGCTTGTCTCCCATGGGTGGCGACAGCTCATGTCGGATCCATGCATTTACATTTTTTAGGCAGACGGTGTTTTCGCCATGATTGCCCTCTATGTCGATGACATCCCCGTTGCTTGCAATAACACGGCATGGCGGGTGGCTTTCATAGCACTGGTTCGCTCTAAGTTCGACATCAAGGACCAAGGCGACCTGTCTGACATCACTGGCATGTACATCACCAGGGACAGAGCAGCGCGCAACATCAGCTTGCACCAGGGCAAATACATACGCGAGCTACTCGACAAGCATGACATGGTGGAGTGCAAACCATCGTGCCTGCCCATGGATCCTGACTTCTTGGCTGCTATCTCCAAGCAAACACATGTGCCCCTCACGGGAACGGACCGGGACATATACCCGAGCCTGCTCGGCAGTCTCCAGTACGCCGCAGTCTGCACTAGACCGGACATGCCGACCGCGCTAAGCATCTTAGGCTCTGCGCAGACGAACCCCACGGTGGCACACATGCAAGCCCTTAAGAAGGTGCTGCGCTACCTCAAGGGATCTCCCCGCATGAGCCTGACGTCGGGGGGGTGAGAACAACTCTCTCCAACTGACATGCTTTGCTGACTGGGGCAATGACAGTGAGACACGACGTTCACGATCATGGTTTATATTTACACTGGGCAGAGGTGCAGTGAGCTACAAGTCGAGGAAACATTTCTGCGTCGCACAGTCCACATGCGAGGCAGAGTACTACTGAGCAGCGGACGCAACCAAGGAGACCATCCATATTCGACAGATGCTATCCGAAATCTTCAGTCGACCTGTCGGCGGGACGACCACCATCTAGGAAGACAACCAGAGCTGCATCGCCTATTCACAGAATGCACTGGTGAGCGAGAAGACCAAGCACATCGACATGAAGTATCACTTCGTGAAGAACCACGTGCAGTGGGGACTATCAAACTACGGTACCTACCCACTGGTGACATGGTCATGTTAATCCATGTACACACGGAATGGCATGAAGGGGGTTAGAACCGCTGCTTCCCGGAACGGAGTTGTACGCCTTATCCAAGTACTGCCAAAAGTCGGTACCCGATAGGAACATATTGTGCATACGAACCCATCGCATTGCATCGCGAATGACCTACGAACACCTATAGCGAACACTTATAGGTAGAGGGCCATGACTCCCCCGGAGTCTAGCGTACAAATGTGTCCATTAGTAGCCCTACGGAGGGATATGTAAACACTCCCCCTTAATGGACATCATCCCATGAACTCCGGCCGGTGCCCTAGTAAACCCCGCAGTAAGCGCGGAGGGCCCATAACTTGTTAATCCATGTACACACGGAATGGCATGAAGGGGGTTAGAACCGCCGCTTCCCGGAACGGAGTTGTACGCCTCATCCAAGTATAGCCAAAAGTCGGTACCCGATAGGAACATATTGTGCATATGAACCCATCGTATCGCAAATGAGCTGCGAACACCTATAGCGAACACCTATAGGTGGAGGGCCATGACTCCCCCGGAGTCTAGCGTACAAATGTGTCCATTAGTAGCCCTACGGAGGGATATGTAAACATGTCGCCGACATGCTAACCAAGCCACTACCTGGACCTGCACTCGTGAAACACAGGAGCGCCATCCTGGGGACATCCGGACCCGTGCAACGATACACTTCGTAGAGGGAATTCTGTAATCACTTCCATCTAATTACAAGACACAATGAAATGAAATGAAATTGTTTACAACAATACCAGTAAGAACCGGCTGCTGTCTCTGGGCCCCCCCTTTTGCTATGCTCAACTTATTGTTGGACTTCTAAGCGTGAGGTAGACCGTGAACCACTAATCCCAACCTCTCCAATGGCAGTAACGATACCGTCTAAAACATACCCGTATCAAGGTATTTATAATTTTCTGATCTATACGTATTTTTTTGGATACAATATGAAAAATAAAATGTCGCTAATCTCCACGTTACGCGGCCTGCTCCAGCCGTTGCGGGGTCGTTGACCAGCAAGGCTGTCCAGCTTGAGCTGGTCGAGGCGAACCTGCCTGACCTCGGCTCCCGTGCGACTCCGGTCGTGCCGGAGCTTGGGGGGAAAGGCAAGTGAAAACCCCCCCTCGCATAGGTCGTCGTCGGTCCCGCCTCGATCCGTGCTCAACCCCGCCCGAGGTATTAGCCGCTCCTCCCGACGCAGCTCGCCACCTAGCCGAGTCTTCTCTCCTCCTTCGGGGGCTGAGAAGAGAGAATAACTAGGCTGCAGACGGTGTCCGGCTGGCTCTCCTGCCCCCGAGCCAGATTTTCTCCTGTCCCCTGTCCTTTTCCCGTCTGTTTCCAACACCTATCTGATCGCGCTGTGGCCGTCCGTACCCTCCCCCGGTGGTTTACGTTGTTAGGGGGGCGCCTTTCCGAGCAGTGTGCCGTTACGATAACCCTAGGCACACAACCTGAGGCAGCCTATCGATAACCGGGTACCGACTAGGGAAGGGGTTGGAAGAACACATGGATCGAGTCGTCGGTCCTCAAAAGATGGTGGGTACGGGAATTTTTCCAAAAACCCCCCGTACCGGGCTTTTCCGGCGGCGGGCAATCCTAAGGACCGCCGCCGCTAGACCGTGCCGCTCCTCCGGCTGCGACCAGCCTCCGTCCTGCGTAGCATCAGGCCTCGCCCCCAGGGGAGACCTAAGGCTCTCGCAGGGCTGGCGACTGTAGCGAGCGCTGTCCCTAGCGCTGCTTCCCAGCTGTCCGCCGCCAGCTCCAACACCCTCGTCCCTCCGCTGATCCGTCCGTACCCCTTTTCGCCAAAAAATATTTCGCAAACGCCGCCCCCGCCCCATCGTCGGGAGAGTATCTGCGAGTATTTAGTCGCGAAAAAGACATATCGGACATGCCGAGCGGGAGATCCCTGTGCCGGTGTGCAGGGCTTCCCGAGAGCTGATGATCCCGCGGATCGCAGCTGCCGGTACCTCGTTCAGCCCCCTACCGTGCCATGCCTGGCACGGCTATGGGGTTACCAGCGCCCACCGCGTGGAGGTAGAGGTAGGTGCCGACGGGCCTGCGAGCGCACCCCTCTCCGGGGCCGCCGCCGCTGCGCCGCCGGCGGGCGCCTAATTACAAGACACACCTTAGCTATCTTGAGGGGGAGTGTTGGGGAGTGTTGGAAGTAACTCCTAATGTAGATTAGTTACATAGAGCTAATGTATGCTCTGATAGAAGTCCTTATGTACATGACATCATCTAGAGTGTCTGAGCACGATATCACAAACTAGCGTATTGATAGCTAACAACTCTAGCTGAAGTAACTTCTCTAGTCTCGACACCAGCCGTCACTCAAGGCTGGTCCTTTAGCGTACATGTAACCAACACACCGCAAGTTACAATATCTTCCTTATCAAACCGTGCATACCACGTTCAACAGAATGAGATGATGCGGAAGCCGTCGTCGAATTGTAATTGGGTGTCCTATTCCGTAAGGTGTTCCGGGGCCCATTCGACCATGTACTGTGTCTGACCGTAATTAGTGCCCTTAATATGCTTGGTAATGATGTGTGTTACGTCGCATGAAGGGCATGGGTTGGCCGGGGGGAGAGGTATTACGTCTCGATGTGCGTGGTGGGGGCGAGTGGAGTGGTGGCGGGGATGAAGGGGTCGGATGCCGAGGATGAGGGTGGTGGGGGGTAGGTCGGGTAGTAAGAGAGGAATCCAAGACGATGTATGGATAGAGGTGGGTGCACTGGCATGTTTAACGGTTGAGGGTGTGGTGGGCGGCCGTTTGTGAATGGTGTCGGAGGGTTTAGTGGGGACCGGGGCTTGTAGACATATACGAACACATAGTGAGTCGCTGGCCTCTTCGAGAGTAGATATGGACTTGCGTGGTTTGAAGAGGATGCATGAGTTGGAGGCGCGTAGAAGGTTTTGTGGCCATGTGGGGATGTGGTGGAGTGTTACACATGTGCCCCGTGTGGCATACGGTTTATTGGCCGCAAATGGCGGTCTAACTTTGCCAAATACACTAATATGTTCATAAATGGCAATGGCTCCTCCACTTCTGCCCACCGTCGCCAAGCTCGTCACCATGCGACCTCCTCTCCGGCCCTATTCTTCCTCTTATCTATCTCGAGCGCTCACCTTTTATTTTCCACCCGAGCTCGTCCTCCCTCCGCTCCATGCCCCTCATATGCGGCCTCTCCCGTTTCTCCACTGGCCTCTCCTGGCCGTTATGGCTACTCCCGTCCGTCGCACCATGAACCATGCCCCCTCCAAGCATTTGTCAGCCCTATCCCCCTTGCCTCAAGTGGTCTCCCCCCCTTGGCTCCACTCCCTCCCCCACCCCGAGCTAAGCCGGTGCTTATTCCCCCCCCCCCCGCACCCCTTAAGCCCTACCCCACCTCCACTTGATGGACCCCCGTTGCCTCATGGACAAGCCTTTATGCCCTCGTATGTTGCTGCACTCCGGCGAGAGGCTGCTCTCCGATCCCCCTCGCGCTCATGCTCATGCATCTTCGTGATCCGATAATGACCATGTCGCTTGCTTATTGCGACCCAAACGCGTCACTGCGGCCCGGGGGGTCTGTGCGACAACGAGAGATTACCTCAATTTTGCTCTACAAGACACACTCGAACATGCATCCTCCCTTCTCTCAACGGACTCTCGTGCCGCCGGAGCTTTTTTGGCAATTCACCACCTTGGCGGCCTCCTCGTGCTGCGGCCGGTGCTCGCGTCTGCTCCCTTGTCCAACGTCGAGTCCGTCTTTGATAATCGGACATATAATCCTTAAGGATGTCATTATTTTTTAAATATCCTCAATACTTAATCTTATTACGAATAAGAATATTCATCAAGAGAAGGCAGTGATGGAGACCGCGAAGCGAGATGGTGACGAAGGAAGGAGGAAAAAATAACCTAAGCCCGAGGAAGATATGCCACAGCATCAGCACTACCCTCCTGCAAAGCGTCGCGAAGATAGGAACCCAAATTACCATGAAGTGCAGGACAAAAAAGACGTTGCGAAAAATATATAGTCTAATAATCCTTGCTGATTTCTTATTGACATGTATGTCTTGGTTCCAGTTATTGGCACATTCGCTTCCCGAGGGTTTGTTTCTCGTCATATTTCCACGCGCACTGGTACCGTACAAGTAAAAGGTACGGTGATATTACGTGCTTGCTTGCTGGTTTTCTACAGCACTTTTCTCTTCGACAGCATTATAAGCCCATATCAGCACCAGTAGCGGTATTTCGGGCGGTGATATGAACCCAGCAGCACTCTTCATCCTGTGCGCACTATTGAGTTAAAAAAATAACACGCAAAATCTGCTTAGTACAGCAGGCAGCTCATATCAAGCTCCCTCGTTCACGAGGTCGTCCAGCGCCTTGACTGGTATCGTTAGTCGCAGCCACTTCCGTTCCGTACCTCGCTAATTAGTAACCAGTAGTCGACAGTCAGACCAGCACATCCTGCTAATTGGCCACTTTCCACCTAAAGAGAGTTTGGCGTTTGGTCTTTTATGTCAGACTCGCAGCAACAACAGTCGGGCGACGATGGCATCCGAGGACGCTACGCAGCGCCGTGCACTTCAAGATATAACAAACCGTCGTGGGGCTGATGGAGTCCTTGCGACTCGGACCGGGGGGAAACAAGTGGAGCGTGGTGCGAGCCTGGCAGTGCAAAAGACGACTGAGGGATCGCAAGCAAAGCGTGTAAAACAGAGCACTGCTACCGGTATACCTGCACCTGCATCGTGCTCCTTTTTACCGGGTAGCCCGCAATGTGTGCCTACCCCGTCGACAGCTTTGGGATCGGTAGTTCCCGCCGTACGGACGCCCATAATTACCAAACATGGTACATACACGCACCACAGGCCCACTCAGACTTTTACGCCGTATTCCTGTCTCTTTGCAGTGCCCCTAACTATCTTAAACACAGATGGGAATGCTTTTTGTTCGGTGTCCAGTTGCCACAAGTCGTTGAAACGCAGTCGTTCGGGGTCGTGTGCCGTATAGTGCTTGTCCACAACAAGCAATCCTGCAATGTATATGTAAAAACAGCTTAGTAAAAATAGCACGCGCTGCCTATGAGCTTTCTCCATTTTTTTCTAATAATTTATAAATTTAATGAACTACCACTCCGTGACTTGAACTTGTCATGACAAGTTTTGGTTTTGGGCCCAATATTTCAGAGGCTACTATGAGAGAGAATAAGCATGCTGCGGAGCGCGCGATTCTGGTCTGACGTGCCCTGATGATATCTACCCGCTGAATAAACAGTCAATAATTTGTATCATCAGATAACATCATCTCTGTCTCGGTCACTTAGTGAAATAGACACGGCGGACCCAACAATGAAGGAACGTTGCAAAGCGCACCTTCAGAGAAGACGGGCCAATCGTCTCAGATGTTTTGCGTTTATAAAATTGCTCTGCACCCTCATTCATAACAGGCTATGAAGACGTCTCGATTGCGGTTTGCTAGCTTACGAGCAGCATATTCAGCAGATATACCACTGCCACAGGCCAAGAAAAGCTCTTCCCAGCACAGACATAGCAACAGCGATAACGCTTACAGCGAGCAAGTAGCAGACCCTGATGTTGACGCCGGTCCAGGCAGTTTCGCTGGTTGTGGAATGCCTCATCGAATGCCTCATTCTCAGCGTCATTGTAACTCTCCAGCTGCAGCGCCAGCTAGCACGCTGGTGGGCGAGCCGAATGCGCCAGAGAAAGAGAACCCTTGCTGCTTGCAGCCAAGCTTGGGAGCGTCTAACGTTAATTCACCTCCGGTGACGATTTGGAACGAACCTAGGCACGACATACCATCTGAGTCAATCAAAGAGTCCCATCAGCCGCGATCGTCACTCTGTAAACTGGGAAGTGAAGCTACAAAAGACAAACATCTGGAGGTTCAGTCTGATAATGCTGACATGGAGCAGGCACAAGACCAAGCCCCTCAGGTATGTTGACAGTAAGCGGTGCATACCATTTAGCGCAGTTTCGATTCCTTGTTCATTGGGTGTTTGTTGGAATATTTAAAGGTTTCATCACTCCAGTTTATTCATGCAGTTTCATTAGGAGAATATTGTCTCATGAGGCTTGAGTTTTTACTTGACTATATTTTTGGGTCACGCTTGTTTGATTGTACTTTTTTTTCACAGACTCACCAACTTGTCACCGGTGAACATATGTTTTCGTTTGCCAGTCGCCATCCCAAGATACAATTGATGGCGCCCCGTCTCAGTTCGAGAAAGCAGCAGAAAACGGCACGGGTGTTGCGATCAGTACTACGTACTTTGACGAGATTAACAAGTTTGACGCAGGACTTTGGTAAGCACCCTAGGCCCGATATACGCTTCTTTATGCCACATAGCTCAACGCGCTAAGTCAATGTCAGTCTCAGTTGCCTTTAGAAGTGCTATCCTACATTTGCTGGCCAAACAGATATGTACTTGGAACTGGATGCGTGCTAATCCAGCTATTACGTTGGATTGTGCATAGCTTTTGGCATAGTGCTCAGATTGAGCTGTTGCGATTGCTGCAGCCGCCTACTCATAGAGTACTGCATTTACTCATTGGCAATGACTTTATTTAGTATGCGTTACCAGCCAGGTATGGGAGCAGTACAGCCGTGTACGGGGGGAGTTGCTGCAGCTTGCATCTGACACGCAGCGTCCGGCGCCTAACTGCGCTCAAGACCCGGTGGCCACGCCCGGTGACGAGCTTTGACATTGACTCGCCTTTTTACTGTTTGAGCTATCCATCGCTCGTAATTGAGTTTGAATAGCGGACCTTTGCGTTTGGAGAGTATACCACACTGGCAAGTACACTGTTTCATCCCAAGTTTCCTCAATCTTCTGAAATGGGTTTCTAGAGCTGCAATGTCGGTTCTCAGAGCGTATCATTTAAATCAGCAAGGCAGAAAGTGCATTCGAAACTTGTAAACTTTGAGCCCGACACAGTATCGCAACTATCCACATATGCAGGTTTCTGGCAATAGGGCGGGATTAAACTCAACTGGGAATTCGAGAGATGCAGACAATTACGTTAATGGTTCTGCTGCTGACTACACCATTATGCCCCAAACAACACCAGCAACATCATGTCCTTCTTTGATTTTGATCGGGCACCCTCTATCAATATGGCCACGTGACGATTTCCGTGCTTAATATGGATCCCCCCCCCCGCGTCCCATGTATCGCGTCCTTCTCTCCCACGCTACCATCGGTCAACACCTTCGATATCAGCAACGCGTAACTATGACGCAAAGCTATCACCTTGCTAGACTCGCCTTCCCTTCCCCAAACACCCGGCCACGCGTGTGGCCGCACACATCGCACCAATTGAACCTTGATGTCATCTACATTGTCTTTGGACGGTCTGCCATAGGTGATGCCCATGAGTCTTTTCCCATTGAGATAACGTAGCATGCGCTTGGGTTGCTTCATGTGCAGCAGCGTGGGAGCAGTTCAGGACGTTGATCGCAAATGCAATATTAGGTCTAGTACACATGCACATAAAGTTCACATACCCGAGAATGACACGGAAGGTCTCGTGATTTGGTGGTGTCAAGGCCACCTTTTCATGTTCGGATGCGACTTCTCCGTCTCGATAGTGCGTAGGTGCCATTGTGCTTCTCTAGGTTGGCGCATGTAGGTCTCCTCTTGCTAGAGGTCGGCATTGAGAAACGTTGTTTCAATATCCCCCGAGTGCATGTGCATGTTCCGCTTGGCAGCGATAGCTAGGATTGTCCGCATGGTGCTGAGCTTGAAAATTGGGGAGAACGTCTCCGAGTAGTCGACTCATGCTCAATCACTGAATCCATGACCAACCAGCCGTGCTGTGAAACGGTCGACCGAGGTTTGGCCTTTGCCTTGAAGACCCAATTGTTGCTAATTGCATTGCGTCCAACTGGTAGGTTTTCCATGCCAAACATGCCCTTATTGTGGAGGGACGCAAGCTCGGAGCGAATTGCATTTCCCCATGCCTCAGCATAAATGCCGCTTAAGGCATGCTTGATTTCGATTGGCAAGGGTATGAACGCCGAATATGGGTACGTATCACGTTCCTTGACATGGACATGTTGCCCAGTTGACCTTACGGGATGTGACTTCGTGCGAGCTAGTCGAGGTGGTTCATTCTGCGTGAATGATGTAGCAGTCTTGTGGTGCGTTAGACGTAGGAAGCGGCCGCGAAGCATGAAAAAGACTCGCGGATTTGTGGTTAGTCTCAATAGTGAGGTCGGCGTCCTCAAGAACATCATCAAGGACCGTGAAAGGGTTGCTATTCGGTTTTGTAAGTTGCGGGGAGTCCGCGCATAAGAGATTGGCATTGACAACCCCCCATGCTCGAGACCATGTGGTGGAGATGCTTGAGGAGTGCCATAAGCGAGGATGGGGGCGGGCGGTGAATTTGCGAGTTCAGACTCAACGAACGCGACATGGATGATACGAATGAGTTTGCCGGTGGCAAGGTTGAGAATCCACAACCCCGGGCCATCATCGCAGTGCCCAATGAACATACAACGAAGCTCTTTGGGAGAGAGTTATTCCTAAGAGCGGTGCTCTAGGCGGAGGCATGCCGTGCAACCAAAGACCTTGACGTGAGCTAGGTCAATGGGGACCCCATGGATGATGTGAAAAGTACACATCTCGAACATCCGGATGCGGCGGGCGTGGGGAGGCGGTTGCAGACGCGTAGACAGCCGTGCGCATGGCGAGGCCCAAGTATTTGGTGGGGTAATTTGCATGCTGAAGCATGGCCATGGCGGAGTCTGCGAGGGTGGCCCAATGTCGCTCCATTTTGACGAGTTGGCTTTGTGAGTACGGGGACGTAAATTGAGCGGTGTAGCCCCCACAAGAGACAATTTTGCTGCAAACCACATCGAGGTAGTTCGGATCACAATCGAACTTGAGGGTGGGCCTGAAGGCACGACCATAGTGCAGGCGAAAGTGCAAACTCCGGATGTCGGTGAGAACAAAAGAAAGAGTGGGAACAACGTTTTTTTTGGATGGTAGGGCAAGGAGCCAAATGTAATTTGAAAAGTTGTCAATTACACCAAGCAGATATTTATATCCCCTCGGCCTAGTCTCTTTGAATGGGCCGAAGATGTCAGAGTTGAAAAAAGCCTACCATAGAGCAAGATGTCGCCTTTGTGCCGGACTGAGTGATGATAGCGGCATGGTGCACTTAGGCTAAAATGCACGGTTCACATAATTAGACAGGAAAATGACTATCGTATTTCGCTCGATTAATGTCCGCGCTCCGAAGAGCAAGAGTCATGGTGTCCTTGCCAAGCTGACCGAGGCGTTGGTGCCACAAAGTTGTCTCAGTTGACGTTGGGCCGACACCTTTGTGAGCAAGGAGGGAAGTAAAGTCATCGGGATGGGCTTGAAGATGAGAAAGGTTGTTTTGTATGGCGAGGATGAGGCTGCCATGTGGGTCACTGGCGGTAGGTTGCACGGTATCAAGATAGTGGAAGCTTATATTATGATGTTTTCGGAGATACTTCTGAGAGATAATGCTTGGGGCTCCGCGCCTTGACATGCTGGGCGCATAGGCGGCCCGAATGCGAAGGTGACGAGTGAGTCCATCTTGGTAGGCAAAGTGGAGTCAACGAGGCCGCACCCGTGGATATCGAAGTCGATGCCTTTGACGTGGATGGGGTTGCGAAGTCTTGTGTAGATGCCCGCGATGATGGCAAAATGGTTCACCTCCACGTTGATGTTGGCACCCGCGTCCACAACGCGAAGAGCAATTGATGGCACATGAAACATCAAAGCAGTGAACGCCACGGGTGATCCCGCGGGCGACTCAATGTCGGGAGAGGAGTGACCAAAGATGTAGTCGGACGACTTTCCTTCATAGTCGGATTGGGAGGCATCTGTGTCATGCGCATAGAAGTCCATGTCGTTCATTTCCCGGAGATCAAATTGCTCTGTTGAGGGGGATAGGGACGGAAAGGTGGGCTGGTAGTATTTCCAAAGTTGAGTGTCAATAAGAATCGATGGAAGAACACAAATGATGCCCTGGATTTTCGGTTGGTGTTTCATGGGGCGCGTGGTGAATTCCCGGAAGGAGGGCAACGAAGCCTCCATAATTGGATTCGGAGAGAGAGAGAGTAGATGATGCTTGAAAGCCATAAGCCAAGTGGGTGTTGGTTGCCATAACGAAGTGGTTGTCCATGTGCGGCCGCAATGTTGCGACGTGTCTAGGACCGGTTACCCCATGCTGAATGTGGGTTTGAGACTTCGGCAATGGCATACTAAGGAGACGAGGGTGTATGGAGGTCGCTGATGTAGACGCCTTTGATGGCTTAACGAAGGTCATGCGCGGCCCAATGTTTAGGGAACCCCCCGGCGACGAGGGTTGCATATGTTGGAAATTAAGGCTAGGGATCAAGTGAATTTTGTCGATGCTGATGGCAGTGATATTTTCAAACGTCGATGTTGATGGTATTGATGTCTTGGATTGTCGATGTTGATGGTGTTGATAGATTGGGATGTAATTACCGATGGCAATTTAAGCCGATACTAGCGCCGATATATCGATATTTGGGACGATATATCGATACATCGGGCTTAGATAATCAGTGTTTTCCAAGTGTTTTGATAATTGATGGCATTGATACCAACACTAATGCCATCGTGTCGATGTCAATGTCGCAACCTAGCACATCATCATCACCCGTTAAATGCACCATTAACGGGTGATGATGATACTATCGGCGATGCATCGATGGCTGATCCCTAGCCTTATTGGAAATGTCAAGCGTACGCCACGGATGAGGGGACGAAGCTGTTGTGCAGGCATGTAGGTAACATATTCCTCATCAGCAGAGGGGGGGGGTGCGGTGGGCACCAGCATCCAGCTCTGAAGTGGTAATGTCGGGATTAATTCGGGTTTGACGAAATGAATACAGATATATTACATATTGTACACGGTTTATTATTAGGGTTTTTTAGTTTGGTACAGCTCCCCTGTAGGGAGGTGTACAAATCGAAGATGGAGTATAAGGATCCTTTGGTCCTTATAGTTGTAAATATCCTTATAGTTGTAAATATCCAATATTTCGACCTCCCGCCTGCTGGCGATGGGGATTTTAACACCTCCAACATCATCGGGTTTTATGGTCATATTAGTAATATAGAGGTTTGAATTACAGGGCTAAATTACGAAGTAACCGGCGTTACCTCCGTTACAAGCGTTACCTCCGACGCTACATCTCCCTAACGGTTCAAGCGCCCAAGCGCGCACGGACAGTAAAATGTCCGCACCCTATATAACACACCAGCAGCGATTGTGTGTCCACCTTCTGCCTTTTGCGAGAGCTATCGCTCACGCAAACGGCATCGTGGCTCTTGCTAGCCACGCAAGGTGTTGATCACTGAGTCTCCTGCACGACGCACGAAAACACACTCCGTCAGTCCAAATGGCAGACCGCCTGGTATTGCCTACTGACCTCTACGTCGCGCCCGGTGACGCGCCGGAACAGCAGCCAGACCAACTGCAATTGCTAACACAGATTGTGCAGCAGTTAGCAGCCCAGGTCGCAACTCTCTCCGTCGCAACCGCGTCAACAAAACCTACTACTTCAGCCATCCCCACAGCCGACGCCGACAGCGCTGCGGGTGGACGACTCGAGCTCGACGCTCTACCAGCTGACAGTAAAACCACTCCTCTAGAGTATATCGACCCTAGAGAGTGGTCAGAATTCGCGTCCCGTACGTTCGCGGACTGCCTACCCCCATCTGGCACAACAACCCCGTGCCTGTGGAACCCTCGACACGACGAGGCCGACAAATTTTTTACGGACAACGCGAGAATTTCTTCCCGCGACGACTATCGACACCTGCTATGCTATGGTGTGTTTACGGCCGCCGTTAACGCGGCACTCGAAACTGCTATGGAAACGCTTCGCTCGGTCACCTCTACCCCCGACGAAACAACCTACGCCTACTCCCTCGTCGACGCAGCGCTACGTACTAATCAAGCAGTGGCCTCAGCGGGGGAAGCGCGACTCACCTACATCAGACGCTTCAAGGCCAAGAAGATTCTCAACGGAGAAGAACGCGTCGCGGAGCGTCTCGTCTACTCAAGATGCTTCGACACTGTCGCCTCCGATCGTGGAGGCAACGTCGTCGACGGACTCCTGGCAGCCCTGGAGGACAAACGACTCGAAGTCAGCATCACAGCAGCTGCAAAAGCGCAAGCAGCTGCCCAGTTCAAGGCCGACAAGCCTAGACCAGACAAACCGGACATGCCGAACGATAAGCCGGACAAGCCGGACAAAACCAAGGCCAAGCCAAAGGACCGCACGAGCGGCCGCCCCCTCCCCCCTACCGACAAGGCGCACAAGAAGACCGAGGCCGACAAGGACGAATGACGGGGTGACCCGCCGCGCCGATTCCTGCAACCCAGATTCAAACTACATGCGTCATCGCGTGCGGCGAAACTGGCAAGCCTGGAAAGATATCGGCGCGAGCGGACAAGTCTTCCGGTGGATCCGGGAGGGCGTTACTATTCCCTTCCTAAACAACCGACCCCCACCCCCGTTCAACCAAGGCACTTCACTGCTGGACGCTACCCCCGAGCAGCTCACCTTCGTCGAGGCCGAGCTCGCGCGCTTCGTAGAGACAGGAGCCTGGGAACGCACCACCTGCAGCAAATACGTGTCAAGACTCTTCTTAGTCGCCAAGCCCGGCAACAATCAGTGGCGTTTTATCGTCGACCTACGACACCTGAACAGCTTCTGCGTCAGAAAGCGACTACGGATGGAGTCTTTGCTAGGCGTTCGTCATCTGACTCGGAAGGGCGACTACATGTTCTCGTTCGACCTAAAAGACGGGTTCTACGCGCTGGGCATCGTGCCAGAGCAGCGCGACTATCTAACCGTAAACGTTCGCGGCCTGCTGTACCGACTAGCTGGACTCCCGATGGGCTGGTCGCTCAGCCCTTACCACTTCTGCGCTTTCACGGACACATTCGTACGACACCTCCGTCAACCAGACCCCGGTGGGTTTACAACACAGCACGGGAAGCCTACACAACCCGACAGCGACAGACCAAGCAAGCGCTTCCTCCGACACACGCGGTGGCGCGGAGCCAAAATCTTACCTTATGTGGACGACTTTCTCCTCTTCGCCGCCACTCGTGCTCTCGCTCTCTCGCTCAGGCAGCGCGTCGACCGCCTCCTCACCAATCTCGGCCTTCTCCGCCACCCCTCCAAGGGTTTTTGGGAGCCGACGCAATACGGCTACCACCTGGGCATCGACATCGACACAGCTTCAGGTTACTTCTTCGCCCCGGTGGAAAAGCTACAGAAGCTCGCAAGACAAGCTCGTCACCTACTGCAACGTGCAACCCGAAACTGCAGATGGCTCCCTGTCAAGGAACTACAGTCATTCGCGGGTCAGGCGCAGTACCTTTTTCTGGCAATTCCAGCGGCAAGATTCTTCCTCCGCGAACTGCACTCCGTACTCGGCGACAAGTGGGGAGGCCGCGTCCGCCTCTCTCCGCAGCTCAGTCGAGATCTACAGTGGTGGACACAAGTACCCAGTCACGCCAACGGCAAGAACATACACCGCCCGGTCGAGTCAGCCTACATCCACTGCGACAGTTCGGGGTATGGATGGGGGGCAGTCCTGAACGGCAGACTCGAAGCCCGCGGCTTCTGGGGAATACAGGACGAACAGCAGCACATTACCTGGAAAGAACTGAAGGCCGTCCGCCTGGCCGTCCTCAGCTTCTTGCCACACCTGGCTGGCCGCAACGTCCTCCTCCACGAAGACAACCAGGCGCAGCCGACACCTCGACAGCGACGACTGGCAACTCGACCCCGCTGTGTTCCACGAAATGGACACACACTTCGGCCCGCACACAATCGACCGGTTTGCGTCGGCGCTCAACACGCTACTGCCCCGCTACAACGCGAACTGGCTAGACCCATCGTGCGAGGCCGTGGACGCCCTTCACCTCGCCGATGCGAATTGGAAAGCAGAAAACAACTGGTGCAACCCGCCATGGCCCCTGCTACCCGACCTCGCCCAGAAACTACAGCAGAGCGGCGCAGCAGCCACGGTGGTCGCCCCCCGGTGGCAAGGGAAAGCGTGGCATCAGGCCCTTACCGAATTGGCGTGCCACGAGACGGTCCTTCCGGCCCGACCTCACTTGTTCCGTCCCGGTCGGCGGCACGGACGCGGTACAGTCGGCAAGCCTCATTGGCCCGTCACTGTATTCCGGATTCCCTCCCGGCCTGGTTGTACCTCCGCCGGGGCGCTGTCAGTGCTACACTGACCCTGTTCAACACACGGCACATCAGGCCAGCAGTCCAAGCCTACCCCACCAGACCAGCAAAGGTCCGCTACAGGGTGGAGGTGGCAGACTGCAACAACCCGTGGGCCGCCTCGATGCGCCCCTACATGCAACGTCTACTGGGCACTGACAGCCTTGGAGCAAAAACGCTCGACTTGCTGACCGCCGCTTGGGCGAAAAGCACGTCCGACACGTACAACAGCGCAATCAAGCCTTACTTCCAGTTCTGCGAGGAGCAAGGCCTACCGCCGCTGGCAGCAACAACTGCTACCATGGCCCGCTACATTGCATGGATCGGAGAACGTGGCACCATTAAGGCTACTAGTCTACAGCCTTACCTTTAAGCCGTAAACGGGTTTTTCAAAGACCACGGCGCAGAACCAGTCGCACAAGGCGAGTTGGTCGCCAAGGTCCGGCGGGGTCTCGCAGCGTCCCAAGTTTCCCTCCAGCCCAGCCGCACACGCCTGTACCTCCCAGCCCGGATCCTGGTCTCATCGCTACGCCTGGCCAAGGACCTCCGCACACAGTTGACAGACACGTGGACTCAGGCTCAAGCAGAACTCATTCTGCTGTTCCGAGCGTGTCTAGCGACGGTGCTCCTGGCCACATTTTTTTGTCGAGGTGGAGCGGGAGTTGAGTGCCGGTCTGGAGACCTGTTGTGTACTCCGACCGGCGGAATCCTCCTATACCACGGAACGAGAAAAGGTCAACGGGGTACTTCCACGGAGCGAAAACTCCTCTGTGAACTACCGGCCTCGGCTCACCCGGACATTGCGGAACTACTACAGTACTTCGACGCTGCCCGTACCAGGTTCTCCGCCGGGAAGATACCGGACAGACGATGGGCTATTAGTGTACGCGAGCCTACGACAAACTGGACTGCGGACACCCTGACTGCTTGGCTACAACGCGTACTTTGTGCAGTACACGAACAACCTCCGGACGGTTTCGCGTGGACTTCGCACTCCCTCCGAAAGGGTGCAGCTACTGCTGCGTACAATATCGGTACCCCAATGCAGAAGATCAAGTTCTTCGGCGGTTGGGCGCGAGAGTCGGACGTAGTCCTCGACTACATCGACCCAACAGTGCTCCCGTGCCCGGGAGCTTGGCAACTCTTTGGGTGGATGACCCCTGGCGGGCCCCCACCCAACGTTACACGCCAGTCGGCGACAGATGGCATAAGTGAGCCCCAACACAGCTTAAATGGTCATATTAGTAATATAGAGGTTTGAATTACAGGGCTAAATTACGAAGTAACCGGCGTTACCTCCGTTACAAGCGTTACCTCCGACGCTACATCTCCCTAACGGTTCAAGCGCCCAAGCGCGCACGGACAGTAAAATGTCCGCACCCTATATAACACACCAGCAGCGATTGTGTGTCCACCTTCTGCCTTTTGCGAGAGCTATCGCTCACGCAAACCCACCCACCCGATTCCCTCTCACATTGCGTGTAGGGTGGCCCAAGGGCCACCAAATCCAAATTCTGTAAGTGATCCACATCTTTGGCATAAGTGAGCCCCAACACAGCTTAAACCTGTAATCCTTAAACCCTCAATACGTGAGCGGCCCAAAAAAAAAGTCCCTGTAAAATAAGGTCCCTGCGAAATAAGGTCCCTGTGTATTAATAAGGTTACCTGTATAGCTGATGCGAATATCGGCTTTAAACAGTACAGGAAAACTGAAAGTACATAGTATCATATAATTGCGTATTTCGAGTACCGCCACATAGCGCCCTTTATTCCCTTTCTTCCGAAAGTAGCAGCGACCAGAATTTAGATTTAGATTTAGATTACCGCCCGGAACTCCATCTGCCCTGCTGCTAGTGGAGAGCAGCCAGCCATTCATCCTCGCCAGGCACTTGCTTCACCGCCGGTGTCGCTTCGGCCGGAATACCAGGAAGAAGATGCAATGCAGAGGGCTGAGCATTGTTCCACCGGAATCCTCGGACGTCGAGGCGGGAGCTGTACCAACGCAGTCGGAGGATGCGGTATGGATATTCTCGCAACGCCACTGGTCCGGCACGCTACAGACGAGCGTGACTGCCTCACACGGCGGGTCTCCCGGGCGATCAGCCAGCGTCACGCTTCCCTTGCATAGTCACGATGGCAGAAGCCCACTGGCGGAGGCTCTTGCGGTGCCCGCTGGATCGGTGTTATTGGAGGATGATGGGGGAGGAGACTCGCCGTTCGCGATGGACGCGCGGGCCTCGAGCTGCGGAGAGGAGAGGTCGAGCCGGCGGAGGATGAGCCTTCCGGAGCTCCGCGACCGTCCGCTCTCCGGTAGCTCAGCCGCTTTCCTGGGCCTCAAGGGGCGTCTGTTTCACAGCAGTGGTGGTCGATCAAGTCTTGAAATGGATCGTAGCAACTGTGAAGTGGACGCAGTAGAGCCGGAAGAGGCGCCGGTGGTGTGGCTGCGCGGTGATGCTGAGCCGACGCAAGCGAAAGAAACTTGGCAGCGAAAGATGAAACGCGACCTACCGCCGTTTTGGGATCCACGCTGGCTGCGCAAGGTCTAGTAACCCCCCCCCCCCCCCCCCCCCCCCCCCCCCCCCCTCTTCGTATTCCGCTCAACGACAGCAACTCCTCACCACGGCTACCTGTGTACGCGAGTTCTTAATACATACCTTACTCTCCCTCGCGAGTCGTGAGTCGTGACTGGAAACAGGGAGATACCCGACCTCACGTAACAATTTATTATGCTGTTTGATTACAACCACATTTTCTTTTGTCAATATTAAACGCCGCCAGGCTTTCAGGCTGTCGCTGGCTCACCAACGAGAGCCACTCGCTGTGATTTGTATGTAGGTGAAGCCGTGGTACCTAACGCCGGCGTTACTACTGCCAGTGCTGCTGGTACTGGCGGGGCTGTGGGCCGCATTGTTGACGGGCGCGAACAGTGCTTGCCAAGATGAACGCAATGTACTGTTAAAACAGTACAGCACCGTCGCGAAGAGCATCCAACAGGAGATCAGCCTCCGCACGCTGGACGCCATCACGCTCAGCACTTTCGTCCGTCAGCAGCCCTTTTTTCCCACGCTCACGGAGCAGCTCTTCCCCGCTCTCGCTAGGGACTTGCTGGAGGTTGACAACGGTACGTACAACCTGCAGCTCGCGCCGGGAGGCGTGGTGTCCAGCATTATCCCACTGGAAGGCAACGAGGCCGCCATGGGACACAACCTGTTCCGGGTAAGCACCCTTCCTCGCCCCTCCATTAGCCCTTTGAACCCCTTACAAACGTAAATGGTTAAACCAATCGTAAGCTGCGCAGAAACATTTACAACTCATTATTTATTTATTTCCATGTAAATTGACATATGTTTAAATATCGTATTTTTCGACGTTCCGATAATGCTATACTGCAGTCAGCTTTACCCGAGTTTATATCCAGTCAGTCCTCGTTGCTGAGGTTGTGCATTGTCCAGCCCTTCCAGTTGCCATGTCCGTGTTTTCGTGACCCTCTTGTCACTGTTTCCCTCTTCAATTCTACCCTTTTCATGTCTGCGTGTCTATGGCATTGGCTGCATTTCTTTGACGTGGTAATACACTCAAAGTAGTCATCTAACCCTATCATCATCTCACCCACACCTACTTACGGTTTTCGCCTCTTTATTCACGGGCTGCTGCTGTACATAGTTGGGGGCCATTGTGTCACGGCCACGTAGCAACTGAAGCAGCTCAATACCTTCCAACTCCATAATCGTATCCCCATACTTCCTCCACACCACTCCACCAGCACTCTTGCGCCCGTCTCTACGCTGTTCCATATCCTTTGACGACAGCCTCATCCTACACAGGACAGCGCACATGTGTTGCATGCAACATGACTCCCTCTCCAAAATATTCAACAATATATTAATTGTACGTGGAACACTCTAGATTTGATTCAGACGCAGAACACTTTATTGATAGTTGGATTGCTCAGGCAACTCAATCAATGCCCAGACTATCCTGGTAGATTCTGTCCAGCACTCCTCACAACACCCCTTCTGTAGTTTCCCCACATCATCTGCTCCCCAGTGCCCTCCTCACGACCTCACCTACAGAAAGCACACATATTACCGCACCATGAACCCCTCAACAAGAAACCTCCAACCATTGTAAATCGAACTCAACATACGCCCACGCCATATGCTCCACCTTGGGACAGTCTATTGGGTATCAGCTCGTCGAGCCTTTCAACTGCTGGTGGGTGACATTGTGTTGCTTAACCAGTAACGGAAGGGGATGCGCGGATTGCAGCTATAGCAACAGAAGATGTGCAACTGACTAGCAAGAATCATCCATTCCTTTTCTCCTTGCGGCAGGACCCCAACCGGAGGGCGGACGCTTTACGCACCGTTAGGAATGGTGACCTCACGCTCGCGGGTCCCTTTGCGCTGCTGCAAGGCGGCCGCGGTCTACTCGCCCGCATGCCCGTCTTCGTGGACGGCCCCGTCGCCAGCCGCAGCGAGGCCTTCGGTTTCCCGGACGCCCATGACTGCGGAGCGCTCTGCTACGGCGACCCCGACCGCGTATTCTGGGGCTTCACCATCTCCCTTGTCGACTTCAACCTGCTGCTGAATGAGACGCTGGCGTTGTCGCAGCCACTCGACACCGCCAACCGCTGCGTCTCCCTCTCCCGCCCCGGAACCAGCGACTCCGCCGATACCGTGATCTCCGAATCAGCCGTGTGCGATGGCAGCACTCGCGACGTGGCAATGACCCTCCCCGTCATTCTGCCCAACACGGAGTGGACGCTGAGCGTGTCGCAGGACGGCTCCTGCGCGGACTGGCTCGCGCCCGTGGGCACGATTCTGACGGTTCTGCTGAGTCTGCTCTCCGCCTTTGCCTTCTTCGCGCTCTACCTGTACTCCAAAAACACTATTCTGCACTCGCACGAGATTCAGAAGCTACGCCTGCTGAGCCAGCAGCGGATGAAGGAGAAAGCCGCGTCTGGATCGGATGTTGTGCGCTCGGTTATCGAAGCGGCTTTTAAGGTAGGGAGAGCATGGAGGAACTCAGTAGCTCGTGTCTACGTGGTTTCCCTCCCACTCCTCAACTCACGGATACACGCGCGCTCACACACACATTAAGTTAAGCCTTTCATCGACGCACGCACACACGCACGCACACATGCACACACACACACACACACACACACACACACACACACACACACACACACACACACACACACATACACACACACAAACATGCGCACGTGCGCACAAAATAAAGCCTATTATTGATGCACGCGAACACGCTCGTACACACACACACACACATACAAACACACACATGCCAGCGCGCGCACAAAATAAAGCATTATATCGACGCACGCCTACACACACACACACACACACACACACACACACACACACACACACACACACACACACACACACACTCACACTCACACAAACACAAAAACAAGCCCGTCTACCTGCTCTCAGACAAACACCACCGGAAGATAAAATCTTCTACCGACACAAGCCCGTACGTACACAAACATGCACAATCACACCCACACAACGCACCTACCCGCACACACATACCCCTCCCCCCCCCCCCCCCCCCCCCCCCGGGCTCTCACCACACACACACTCACACACACGCACACACGCACTCTCGCGCGCGCAAACACGCACACACACGCACACACACACACACACACACACACACACACACACACACACACACACACACACACACACACACACACACACACACACACAAAGAAACCCGTCTACCGACACACACACACAAACACACCATACACGGACACGAACCCCCCCCCCCCCCCCCCCCCCCCCCCCCCCCCCCCCCCACCACTACCACCACATTTTTCCGTTTGCTCGTATTTGCCATTGTGACTCGCACCGCATTATCGGGACTGTGCATCAGATTTGAGGTCGGCGATGTGTGTAGGTGTCACAGAATCGGATGTCAAAGGTGGGCGAGCAGGAGGAGCGTCCTCTGGGTCGCAGCGAGATGGTGGCCCGTACCGCCGGCCTGCACGACCACGAGCTACTGCAGGACAGTTTTGGGACGCACGCGATTGCGCAGGTTGGCATCAAGATTTCAAACCTGGCGGTCATGGAGGCCTGTAATTCGGACACGGCAAGGTCAGCTGCCCAAAAAAGCAGCGAGAAAATGTATTAAGAACAAAAAAGAAACATAATACAAATGGATGTATTATAAATTAGAATATTTCAGTGCAATTGTATTTAGCAGGAAAAACAAACGGATTACAGTATCTAATGAATACGAGTTGCTTTATTGGCGCAGTAAACGGCAGCGGCATCGCGAAGGAGAGTGTCGTGTCCCCTCTTCCCACTATCTACTTTTCGATTACGTACGGCGTGCACGTGTGTGCGAGTAACTTTGGGAACATTATCCGACTACAATATATCTCATATGCATTGGTATATCAATCTTTCTCAGAGCTCATTGGCTTGGAGACGCTGCCTTATGCCCTATCACCAACCTCCATAGTTGTTTCCAAATTAAATGCAATGAATTTTCGGGGCTTTTGCACAGTACTTTCCGCGGTTAATTAAACATATGCTTGTTTGTTGGTTTGCTCGTTTCTTCCACGAGTGCCGCGCGGCAACTGTGCACCACTACTTGATTAGAGGAATAGAGCACCTTGTACTCAAGAGAGAAGATCATATTCAGTCTGCTGGGTACTCAACCATTCAGACTGTAATTCTTAATGTTTCTACGACTTGCCTTCTTTCTATTATCAATGACATTGTCATTATGTTATCGCTATTATCCATCTCCGGGGACTTCCGTATTCGGCCACATTAAGATTCATGCGGCTGCGCCTCCCCCCCAACAGTGAGTTGTGCCAACTGATCCGAAAGTACATTTGGGACCTTCTCGGCGAGTTTCGCGGGCGCGGGATGCGAGCGGAGCGCGACATCTACCTCGCGCGCTTTCAGACCGTGGCGGACGCCGCCGCATTTGCACTAAAGCTACGACGCACGCTGCTCGAGGCGCGGTGGCCGCCCGAGGTGCTGCACCTCCCGCACTGCGGCCCCCACGACATGCCGCTCTCCTTCCAAAGCGGCGCGGGGCCGAGGCTGCAGATGCTCGTCGACCTGGTGCGACATCTTTTCCCCCTCGCCAGCCTTTAACCCTAAAACCTCTTCATCCGAAAACCCTAAGATGCTCTTCCTCACCGATGTCTGTGCATTGGGTGTAACTATCCAACGCACCGACTCTTCCCTCTTCCCTTCATCACAAAGTTTGAAAGAGTATTTCGTCGTTATTTTGTATGGTGGCTTTCTATCTGACGCAACGGTGCCTTTCACTTCGTCGCATTGTGATTTTATCGCTTTGTTAATTTGCAGGACTTTGGCCGGCTGTCGTCCTCCGCCAACGCTCTGCTCTCCGCCGTGTGGCCTCACCAAATCATCATGACGGGAGACGCCTGGGGGCAGCTCACCGACCTCAAAGTAACACCCCTTCTCCCCTTCCTCCATCACTCCCCCCCGGTTTCCCTCACTCTTTCACTTTCAACCTATCTTACTATTTGTATGTCCGTATTCATTGAATTTTGCGTTCTCGTGCAAGGGAACACAATTTGCCTCCATAGAGTTGTTTCGTTCACTGCATGAAGGGTCGCCCTGACTGCCTTGGCCGCTCTACAACGTAATTTGCAAGCCTTTACATTTCCATAGTCATCCACACGCTGCTCTGTTTAAACAAATGCTACAATCGAAATGCGGTATATGTGAAAACAAACAGCCGGTTTTACCGAATACTTAAAAACATTGCTTGCAATTAAGTGCAACCTAGGAAGGGAAAAGCGCCCTCCGTGCACCACGCGGGCAAGGAGTATTTCATTAGACATTTTGTGGACTGTTGCAAGTTGTAACTATAATTGCACCTGTTTGAACAAGGGGGGGGGGGGGGGGGGAGTCGCATTTCTCACCCTAGAGTGCAACACATGAAGAAGAGGAAATGAACACGATTCAGATGCTTTAGTTCGGCCTGAGCTTATAGTGCGTTGTTGTGCTTGAGCCTGTGCTGAGGTGGGAAGCCTTTCACTTGAATTCGCAAGCCACAGATTGTACTCCCAGACTTTGGAGCAGTAGAGCTACAAAACATGGTGTACAGGGCTTCTGATTTTTTAGGGCTTTGCATCTCCCTTTATAAAGTACGAGGCAAACGCACCATTCAACGTCGGTAGCATTTTCTCGAATTAACGAAGACCGTTCAAATAGAGCAATTCGATTGAAATGTGCCAATTTCGAAACAGCAGCTCTCAGCTGCCAATCCCGAACGTTTTGTCGTTGCATGAATGCAGCTTGTCAATGAAACCTGGTGACAGTCATTTAGGATATGCATATCAATTGTCCTGAGTCAGGTTTTTCCTTTGCTGTTTGGCAGTCGGCGGGGTACCCGCACGTGCAGGCGCTCGGCACGTTTGCGCAGCTGAGCACGCTGAACAGCGAGAGGGGGTCGAGGGGGGGCGAGCGGACGCAGCAGGCGGTGCTGGTGCTGTTCAACCTGGAGGAGCCCAAGTGGGACCTCAGGCTGCCGCAGCTGGAGCATCCGCCGGAGCTTGCAGGCATGAAAATGATCTCGCGGCCCAAGGCAAGCCCACCACAGCATCACGATCGTCCACATGCCTCCCCAACCCTAACTTTTCATCGCTGACTTTCTTATGCCAATATTTGGGGTCTATTATGGGATTTATTGTGTTTAATCTTGCTGGTGTTTGGAATAGTATGACGAGGAATGTCTTTTTGGTAGGGAGTTGTGGTCTGGCTTGTTTTCGATGTCCAAAATGTCAACTTGACTGCTAGTTAAATGCCGGGTGAACGAAATGCCGTGGTCTTGCTCTACCCTAATGGAGGCCGTCAATGACTCGCGGATGGTGTGCCGTGGTATCGATTTCATCGGAGTCAGTTTTTGTCACTTCATTGACGCGTTGCGGGTAGCTGTTTCATGAGACTGTGCGTTCCGCAATGTCTCTCGTCCGCTTTGATACCTGAAGGATGTTTTCAATTCAGAGTAATTGAGCTGAGGTGGAGCTTCGAGGACTTGGTCATTAGGTGAAGCGTCTCAGCTATCCAAACTGCCACCCACTGCTGTCTGCCATGCAGAATGGATGAGCAGCTGCTCTTGAAAATGTCTGATTACAACGAAACAGGAGCTGCATGCCTAAAACTGTTTCGGGGCGTCTCTGAAACAGAACGCATTAATTCTTTTTATCTTTCATTCAGTAGCTGCAGCACAGTCTGATCCGAGGGGGCCAATGGAGAGGTCATAGATCCGCACAGCCCGTTTTCTTTTATCAAATTCCTTTTTTGATGTTTTTTTTATGGCGTTGTCGTTTTTCCTTTTCATCAGTCCCATTTCAGCGAGTCACATTGTAATTGTACCACTTGCGATTATATTATTTTAGCTATTCAAAACATTTTGCCCTATTTTTACCATTTTTTTATTATTTTTTGGAATCCAGGCCAACCTGTGCACGCTGCCGTCTAAATTTCGGCTCGCCGGCGCGGCACTGGACCCCTGCCTCCCGGTGGTACTGTTAGAGCTGGACACCACCGTGGCCGCCTCCCCCGTGAACGCCGCCGTGCACAAACAGCTCGACGAAGCGGTGGCCGCGATGCAGCTGCTGTTTTCAGGCTACCGCACCTCGCCGCGCAGCAACGCCTGGTGCGCCGGCGACGTCACCTCCGTCGTCTTTCCCAACGTCACCGCCGCCCTCTCCTTCTGCACCTGCCTCCAGATGATGCTCAACCATGCCGCATGGAGTCCGGAGGTACCCGCATGACCCCAAATGAGCACTCCCTTGTGTCATATTTTTTCGTTTACTGCAAATATGACGTATACGGGAAATGTGTTGGCGTCATACTGTAGCCTCAACCGATATCATGTTACATTGCAAAAGCAATCTATGAGGTAGTGCGGTATGTGTGAGAGGCATGTGTACAATCGTGCATACGAAACGTCCGGGTAGCTCCTCTGCCGATCTGACGCACGGTTTGATCGATTTAGTGTCGCAAGCCCAGAACAGGAGGCAAATTGTTAAGCAATTGATGCCGTGCAAACTCATCACAGCTTTGATAGAACGTAAAGTTAAATCAAATATATAGTGCCAAGAAGACCGTATATGTAAGAAGTTTTGCAATTTGACTCGCAGGACACGGATTGCTTTGGGCCAACCGTTTTCGGCAGGATGGGGAAGCTCTCCTTCATCGGCCCGCGCGTGAAGTGTGCGCTGGGGTACGCCAACAAGGACACCGTGCAGGCGTTGATCAGCAGCAAGGGGCAGGGGTTGCAGGTGGAAGCTCAGGAATGGAGCGTCATGACCATGCTACAGCTGGCGTACGGCGGGCAGGTGGGCGTCCCTCTCGTTGGTGCCGGGAATTATATGCGTTACCAACAATTAATCTGTAATTTCATGCATTGTTTTGAAATTCAATGTGATTATGTTTTTTCTATGTATTTTTTTGTAAATCTGTAATTGTATGTCACTAAATCAGCTTCAATGCCAGAAAACAGTTTTTTATCTCTCGCGATTTCGATTGAATACCCAAACTTCGCATGTCCACCTCCCCACTAAACTAAAGTGCTGTTGCGGCGTGTGCATTCGCGTGCGAGTACATGGCACAACACATTGTGTAGTGTCGACTTTAATTCGTGCTGTAGTGTTACATCGCCATTCGGAATGGCAGATTCACAAGGAGCACATCAAAAGTGTAATATGAGTTACCTACCGATATTTGCTAGAACCTCGTCTATATCGTTTCCGACGCTATAATCGATTCCGTCTTCGCGGCATGCCTCTTTGTTATTAGCTGTCTCCTCTGGCTCAAATCTACAGATAAATCCTGAGCTGCCCGGCGGTTCCTTCTTTCCGCGTCGCCTGCGCAGATTCTAGTCGAGGACTGCATCACCGCCGATCGCCACCCTTCCGACACCCCCTTCCTTGAAATCATCGACCTGGGGAAGCACCAGTACCCGCTCGACAACCCCAACGTGCTGTCCATCCACGAGGTTTGCGTTCCGGAGCTGGGACCGCGCAACTTTCCGGCCGTGAGGAGTTTTAAGGTACGACGACTTTAACGCACTGAAATGCGACTACGGCCTTTTCAAACATCTCGATCATGATACCCGCATCCTGTATGATCGTTAGCTGAGGGAGTAGGGGCGTGTCGCGGGTGTATGATCAGCGCGAGAGCAGTTCAGCCATTTTCAATTGTTATTATTGATAGTTTTACGATTGGTTCTGGAATACGGTTGCTGTGCATGATAGTGATATTCGTATATGCATGTCTACGTTCTTTAGAAAGCTTCTTTAGTAGCGTATAAATGGTATGCGTCGAATTGGCTGTTTCATATCTATCTGTTTTTTGGGGTGTCTCTGAAACTGGCCCAGTTATCACTCTTTGCCTCTTATCTTCGTTGTTCTGTCCGATTGTCCGTATTACTGCATGACATTGAAATAAGGCGGCCATGGTCATGAAAAAATGTATAGCTGAACCTGAGTCTGAGCTTATTTGACCCACTAGCTCCTTTTATTTATTATCCGAGTACTGAACTCGACCCCTCACCCGTCCCTCTCTCCCTTTTATTCACAGGAGCTGTGCCTGGGGTACCGCTCCTCGCCCGATCCTGCCGAAAAGGTCGCGTTCGTCTACCTGCAGGCCTCCGCGCGCGGGGGGCCCAAAGTGTCGAGCAGCAAAAACTTTAGCGAGGCGCTCATGTGGTGGCGCAACATGTGTCGGCAGTGGCTTTTCAAGTTTCGCGGTTACGAGTGCGAGGAAAAGGGAATGGCCCTCGTCCTCGCCTTCCCAACTCTCGAGGTAAGTCAGCCAAAACGCTGTAATCATGAGCATGTGTTTTTTCTTCCGACATAAATTATTATCTGGCTCAGACCAGCCGCCGCACTGTAGCTGTGCCTGTTTGGCAACCATATGCTCGAATCATGCAGCAGTAGCTTGTTATTTTTTTTCCAGAGCTTGTATAGTAAACAAAAATGTTTCAGAATGCTAATAAAGACAGGTTATGTTTACTGCCGGCACTCGATAATACCTGCCAATTAGCACAGTTTATACAAGTATCGACCGCTGTTCGACCCAACCATGCTCTAGCAGTCGCGTGTGCCCAAAACACGAGTTGCGCGCAGCGCCTATGAAAGAGGTAGCAGGAGGTCAGCGAAAAAAGCACAAACACGAATGAACACGGAAGTGAGATGCCCGCTGTAGGTTTCCGAGCTTCGAATCAGTTCTGGCAAGATTGCTTTAATATGATAGCTGTTGATAACTAACTTTGGATTCATCTGCTCGTAACCGGTCTCGGGTTGTCGGCGACTATATCGTTCCCATTCTCGTATTTTGGCTGTCAGCTGTCGAGCGGTCGACCACTCACGTTTGTCCCGTCTCCCCTGGCTCTGCCCCGCACGACACCAGTGCGCCATCGCCTTCGCGACCTCTATGCAGATGCGTATGCTGTCACTGCCGATCAACCCTGACCTGCTCAAGGTGCCCGGCTACCGGGAAGTTTATGGCACGGACGGGAAGGTAAGGGCCGCCGTCCCCCTCCCCTTCTCTGCCATTATTGCTCACCCCCGCGTCTTGCGCGGTTGCAGTTGATAACAACCAGTGTAGTCATTGGTTTAGAGTACGGAACACAAAATTAAGTTTTTTTTCGCGAAGATATGCATTTTCACGTTTTTTTTACCTCTCATGTATGTATTCATCCGTGTGAATATTGGCTGTGCAATACCGCACGATTTTTCGTGCACCACCGGTCAACCAGGTGACAGTATGCAGCGCAGTCCGAGAGTGTGGCCTCTGACCCCCGCCCATTGCCAATGATGCCCCAACCCACTCAGTTGCTCTTCCGCGGTCTGGGCATAAAGGTGGGCATATGCTACGGCCACCCCGTAGTCCGCCAGCCACACGTGCACACCGGACGCGCCTGCTACTTTGGCCCCGTCGTCGCGCGTACCGTGCGTGTTATGATGACTGCCTGCCCGGGACAGGTACCCCACCAGCATCTCCGTCTTGCCAAATATTTATACTAATTTCTCACAATCTACTCTATTATTTGAATGATTTTTATCAATGTATTTAAAACCGATTATGTACAGATTGCCATAACTCAGGTGTCAATAGACGTAAGTCCCTCACCAACCTGCACGGCTCTGCTTCCGCAGGTGCTCGTGGACGGCGACTCTCTATCCGATGAGCTGCGGGATGCCGTGCTGCAGCAAGCGCGAGGGCCGGCATTGAGGACGGTGAGGACGCAGCGCAAAACGCCATTTCGTCGCTCAGTGCTTGTTACTACTACCGCTCTTTCTCGGTTGCAAATGACATCTGCGAAACACTGTGCGATTCGTGTCGATGCGGAAATGAAGCCAATCTTCATGAGTTGTGAGACTGGATGGAATGTCGTGCTGCCACATTTGATTGGCCGTTTTTTAGAGGTGCACCTGCGTTGCTCTAGAGCACACCCTGTGTCCCGTCGCATGCGACAACTCACATATGCTCTCTTGAATTATGGCAGCATTTTTGTACCGACAATATATTACATCTCATTAACATCGATGTGGAAGTCAAAATGTATTTGGTTGTGACTGAATACGGAGTCCCAACTTGCTGCCACATCGAACCGACAGTTGCTCACAAGTCATTAAGCATCAAAAAGTCTGCATGAATTGATACAACATACCTCCGCGGGTTTGTTTTCAACGTCCGCTATGACAATACCTACAGCCGGTATTTCCATGGTGACAGCATTGATATGATTTGAGATGCAATTTGTTTAGTGGTTACTTCAAATTTATGTTGCCGTGCTGACGACATTGCCGTCTCCAGGATCGCGACACATGGAACGGTTTAGTCGGAACTCGCAAATTGATGGCACTCGGCGTGAAGGAGCTGTTTGTCGACGACCTGGGGCATTTCTCCGTCGAGGTGCGCACCTCACACACTGAGCTGCATTCATTGTTTATTATCTAAATGTGTGATGATCCCATAACGAAACCATTGCACCGCTGGTTGCCCACCTTGCAATTTGGTGATTTAAAAGACACATTGCAAAACAATATCGGTTTTATTTTACTCTTCTGTGCAAACAGAATCGAAATTGCGCATTTTTATTGCTTCAATATTCAAATGTTGATTTAGTGGTAAAGAATGGAGCAGTAATTTGTTTCAAAAAGCAACCATATGATTTTCCGAATTTGAATGGTTACATTTGTACCGCATTTGCTTTCAAAATTGAGATAGTCTTGCAAAGATGGGTTTTTATGTTGCGCTTAGCACGACTTGTGGGCGCTCCACCGCTGAATGCTGCCACCACCACTGCCGCCGCCGCTGTTGCTAGGGGGAAGCGCAGCCGCTGAAGCTGTTCAGCCTGACTTTGCCCGATCTGGCGGGCCGCCAGTTTTCAGCGCCGCCCTACCGAGTGGCTGCCCCGGGCATGAGCCCGACTGGTATGACACCTCCCCTCCTTTCTTTTCGTGCCCCAACACCTCTTGCAGCCTCTTCTGTATCGGTACCATGATTTTTTTAAATGCAATGCATTCACCTCGGTCTTTCAACACAAAAAGAAAATGTAGTGAGCGCCGGGGTCCCGAACAAAATGCATGGATTTGTAAATGTGAATATCAAGTTCTGCATCAATTGACAACAGCTAACTTTCTGGGAGCTCAAGACTGGCTCCGCGTCCAGTTCCAAGTCGCCCGTTGCATTTGTAATGTACTCTGGGGGCCTCAGACAGCCTCAAAACTCAACAGCTCCAAACACTCGCGTAACCTTTGACCGCCGTTGCGCCCCGTGAATGGTGCCCTGCGCATGCGAAAGGGCGTGTGTGTTCCGCCACCGCATCTGCCGCGCCCATCATTTGTGTAGCGAGCTTTGCGCTTTACAGATTTAAGGGCACAAGCTGAACAAACTATTACTATCGTTTTATCATTATCATTGACATGGCTGATTTATTTGGAACACCGAAAGAATTTCAATGCCATTTTTTCACTAAATTTAAGAAGTGAAATAATGCATTTGATCTATTTGCCAATTTTTATGTGACCTCTGTTTCAGTGAAACCCTAAAACCCTAAACATCGGGTGAGTGGGTGTCAGCTCATCTGACAAGGCGATGACTGCCCCATTACCTCATCATCCCCACCTCGTGCAGGCAGTGGCCCGGTGGGACTGCTGAGCCATGGCGGCCGGCGCCCCTCAGCGGACCCACCGCCGTCGTCGGATTTGGCGGGGCGCACGCTGGCGGTGGACCTGAACGACATGGTGAGGCAGGTGATGGGCGGGCAGATGAGCTTCAGCAACCGGGTGGAGAGCGAGCACGTGAAGGTGACGGGCATCCTGGGGCACGGGAGTCAGGGGAAGGTGCTGGCGGGGGTGTGGAAGGGCGTCAAGGTGAGGCGGCCGACTGACGGGACGGGTTTGGCCTCGCCCTTGATTCACACGAGCGCAGCCCATAATAATTATTATACCCGAATTCATATTGCCTTTCTGCCACCATCAATTCACACTGTATTTATTTCTTTGCTCCTTGTGTACCTATTAGTTTGTAAGCAATACTTAAAAACTAGTACTTTACGACAATGTAGCGACACGTAAATATAATCGAAGTTTTTTTACAAAGAAGTGAAAACCTCCAAGCAAAAAAGGAGGGAAAAGCCCCACAGGCCAAAGCCCACAGAGGAACAGGAAGGCATGCGACACGTGAATTACGTAAAAACGAAACATTGTCCATCTGAGCGCAATCGCAGTCTTAAACAGTCGCGAGAAAATGATGCATGCAAACCCTAAATCGAAGACAGTTATGGTGTATCCGCCACACTCCAGACCGGGTGTGATGCCGGATCCAACCGAGCCGGTGGAGAGGGGGCAGCGCGGTTGGCCCTAACATTTGACCTGTTGATTCTATATTTCAGTTCATTTATTAAAACATGGCGGGTTGGTTCTATGTGTCAAGCGGAAGAGCATGCGAAATAAATTCCAGGGTTTGTTAGGGTTTAGGGTTTAACATGGATCTTGATTATTCAAATTAGCCGGAGTCGTTATGAATTCATTTTCTTACAAAAAGCACTATCGCCAAAGCACGACATTCATGAAGTACTAACATTATGATTAACCGATATTGTTACAAATTCTATGCTTTTGTTTAAGCAACGGTTACTTAAAAGAAAATCGTGCTAGGGCCGACCAAGGGGGAGAGACAGACAGGCAGGGAGACGGGCAAACTCACGCGAGTGAACTGTGTAGGGCTTCCCGGCTTTGAAGGCGTGAGATGCAGAGGGGGCGTGGAAACGCTGGGCAATGGGAAACAGTATCGATGACGGCACGTTTACGTAATAAACATGTAAGTCGGACTGTAAAATGGAAATATAGTGAAAACCGATCTGCATCGATTATGTAGTATACGGGGTGAAAGATTGAGCGCGTTAGATTTAGTGCGTCAGGTATGTTTGCGAGAAAACGTGAATAAACAATAACCCTTCATTCATTTAGTCCCGTCGCGATCGTGAAATCGTCGCGAGTCAGAGCTCTTCACGTCAGCTGCAGGTTCCCTTTTTGTGTGGTGGGGAGAGGCAGATACTGAGGGCCATTGAATTGCGGGTTTTGTTTTTGCAATTGTGCGGGGTATAGGTTGCGTACAAGATAACGCAGCTTCCGGTGACTGCGAGCAAGCAGAGCAAGGCGGAGACGCGCGCGCTGATGGAGATGGCCATCAGCGCGACGATGAGTCACCCCAACGTGGTGCAGACCTTCAGCTACGACCTCGTGCAGGTGTGACAACACCGCAAAAATGTACAACGTTCATTTGTTTGTTTTCTGTCTTTCATTCAATGTCGCATCCATTCATTGATTCATTCAATCTCTCATTCAATGTTTCATCCATTCATTCATGCATGCATTCATTATTTATTCATCCCCTCCTTTCTTTCACTCGTTTCTCGTCCCTTTTTTTCACTGTTTGCTCCACCCAGTCATTTATCCCTCATTTCATCGAGCCCTCCTTTCCCACCTGAATTCAGCCATTGGTTTATTGAGTATCTTTCTTTCAGTCATTCATTCAATCCCCCATTCCACCGTCTCATACTCCTAGCTGAAGTGCACAAAATGCGAACGAGTTGGGGACCTAAGACAACATATTTAATCTGAACAGCCTAATTTGATGCTGTTCTATAGACTTGATATTTTCTATTTAAAATATGCTCGTGAATACTGTACGCACAGCACTCGGGCCAGGGCGCCAGTAAACAAGAGCAGCACACCCATTTATTCCTCGTCGGATTGCTTGACCAGCTTACTGAATGTATACTGCAACGGGGCGCTTTGTCTGCACTACGATCACAGGTGAGGAACGCTGAGGGCAGCAGTCGCAGCAACAGCTCCTTTGCGGGGCTGTATCCGAACGGGAGCGGTGACGGTCACTCGCACGCATTTCGCGCGCAAGGCAGCGGACTGCTGGACATTGAGGAAGAGGAGGGGCCGCAGCTGTGGGAGGCCCGTCTCGTGCAGGTATAGAACCACCTCTCTGACCACCACTCACCAGCCACCCGCCGCGGTCGTGGGCCACCCTAGTCGCCGGGCTTCCCGATATTGAACATCTCCGAGTATCATACTGCATCGCCGCGAGGCATCCGATTGGTGTCAATCGTGTTCCACGTGCGCGTAGACTGTTTTTCTGTGCGAACTCTATGTGCGTCGACACGTCTTGTGACCCGTGGATTCTTTTAGTAGTCGACACGTCTTGTTTCCCGTGGTTCCTCGAGTTTGGAGAGTTACCTCTGTATACGACCGATATGCGAAAGTCGAGCAAGCCGGTACCTGCAACTGCATACAGCGAGTGTTTTATGCTGTTATTAGTAGTGCGTATGTACTGGGAACCCACAAATAGTTATCCCTGTGGGCACGCAGAGTTTGCGACAGTCTCTTCGGGTATCGAAGACTGGGGCAGGGGTGACGATCGTTGCAGCGGGGTGAGACGGAAGCGGCATCGGCGAAATTACATGTCGTGGAATATATTTCCTGCCAATAAGTAGCTTGATGGAGATGGTCGCGCTTGTCGCTGTCGTATTACGTGCTGTTCACATGAAATCCGACGTCCTTGATTATGATATTTAGGCGCCGGCACTGGAGGTGTCGTGATGAGGTCGTTCAGCTGTTTTTTCTTGGACAGATTATACCCACCGGTAGCCGGCCTGCGGTAGAGCAAGAAATGCGGAGACGGAAACATTGATTACTATTCGGTACATTGACTGTCACAATTTTTATCTGATGCCCCTGCCTCTGCAAACTGCTGCGCAGGAGCTGTGCACTGAAAACACGGTCCGTCATAATCTGGACACAGGTCGCTTTGTGCTAGAGGGTGACACAATGCCCAACACGGGAATCATGCTCACGCTTGCCACCGACATCGCGTGCGGTATGACGCACATTCACAGCCACAACATCATTCACGGCGATCTCAAGGCGCTCAACGTGCTGCTGACGCCGAGCCACCGGCTGTGCATCTACGACCTCTCGGAGTTGCCGAACCTTATGGCGAAGGTGACCGACTTTGGACTGAGCGCCAAGCTCGAAACTCACGCGACGCACGTCAGCGCCAACTACAGCGGCACCGTCACGCACATGGCGCCCGAGACGCTGCTCGCGGGCCACCTCTCCAAAAGCGGGGATGTCTACGCCTTCGGGGTCCTCATGTACGAACTCTTCACCGGCAAGTACGCATACGAGGGCCTCACGATCCCGCAGGTGCGTGCGTGGAAAGAGGCCAAACGTAAAAAGTTTTTCAGACGAGAGCGATCGCTCGAGAGTTTATATAAGCCACTTCTCTGTGCATTGTTTTATTTTATATCTGCCTTTTCTTCTTGCTGATTTGTAGCTGAGACTGAATATGAGAATGTCTCGTCACCGGTTACCTACGCAGATAGATGCTTACACTCGGTGCTGCACGAGTTTGGAAAGGAAAGTTTTGTATGTATGTAGTCGCAGAGGTTAAGTATTTCTTTGTGTCGTATTGTATATGTGGTTTGTTTTTCGTGTGTTGAGGGTCGGCTTACAGATTATGAAAGGGCGCCGAGGTTAGGAAATTGCTATACACGGTTTCCGTAGAAGCTGACCAACACAAATGCATTACCGGACGTCACGTCATACGCCCACAGAGGTCGCCAAGAGGCCGCTTGCTTATGTGTGTGTAAGGCTGCGTGGCCATGTATCTTGATTTGCCGTCTATGTGTGCACTATGCCCACCAAACATCTCTTTGTCGAGGATGCTTAGGATCTCACCTTCGTGCGTTGCCCTGTATTTCGCACGCTGTACCGCATGAGGTAGGTCTCGCATGAGGTGGTCCACAAGCAGAAGCGCCCCGTGTTTCCGCCACACGTACCGCGAGGCATTGTGCAGCTGGCGTGCGAGTGTTGGGGTCCGCCCGAGTCGCGGCCCACTTTCCTTCAGATCATGTCGCGGCTGACGGAGCTTATGGAGGGGTACAGGCTGGAGGGGCTTGAGGCGCGGACAGCGGGGGACGTGCGTCAGGCCGCCACCCCCGTTAATATGCAGCCCAACGCACCTGCTGACTTGACGGCGATGCCGCTTTCGTCCAGCATCCGCAGCACGCGCGCGAAGCAGCAGCAGCGCGAAAAACGGTCATCGCAGATACGGAAAGCAAGGAGCGCCTCGTTTAACGCACCGTCGACGGGGTCGATATCACCCGCAGGCAGTAGAGCTGCCGTCGTTGACGACGACGACATTCGACGGCTGCAGATGGGGGCGGCGTTGCTGTGGGAGCAGGGGGCCGTCAAGGGTAGTCGAGCCCGACCGCCGCGGGATAATTCTCGAAGCTCGTTTGGGGCTCGTGTCCAGCACGCGTCTGAGGGAGAACTTAGTCCTTTGTCTTCCAGTCCTCCCTCCCGCTCCCCCCTTGACTAAATTTCTTGGAAACTGTGTAGTTGCCTTTGTTCCCGTTATGATATACACGATGGGGCGACGAGTCCCGAATATTGCATGATATTGCTGTTTCTGAAGAGCAATATTTGCAACTCTAAGAAGCAGGTGGGATAAAAAATGGAAAGGAATTTGTTTAATGTTGCACGTCACTCGTTGCAGCAAGACGTGCGTGATGTATATGCCTTGGTCTACTCCTAAGTTTTCAAAAGCGATAGGGAGGTGTTATCCCGAACACTCATGCTGGAGGTCAGGTCAAGCAATAGCAAGCAATAATCGGTACTCTATTCCCCCGTTAGTAGCGGTCGACCGGCCCTGCCGCTGCCTTTGCCGGCCGCAATCTCTCTCCTCCCATTCCCTTTGTCCCAACAGCTGCCCCCCAAGCGGGACCGGCTCGACTACCCATGTAAGCACACTAATTTGATCTCCGATAGGACACTCTTCCCATTTAGTCCGTGACTAGGGAAATACAACCGTTTGCGTAGGGCGGGTTCTTATAATGTAGGCTTTTTAGGGTTTTAATTGTACTTAAGTCTGTTGAAAAGGCGGACCAAAACTTGTGCCGAAGGTGAAGTAAAGTGGGAAGCGGGGCACAAATGATGCCCGTCACGGCTGCGATCAGACGTTTTAGGGTTTGCGGCCCAACCCCGATTTCGGGGCATACCATATGCTTCGGGCGCCCCGGAAAACGGATTTTCCACACTTGGGCTTATGAATACTCCCGAAATCAGCGACACAACATGCGGTTTTTATGATCCTAGCATGTGGTCCACAAACATGGGAGGAGATGGGTGTGATGGCATGTGCCATTAAGATGCTTGATGTGCATGGGATTGGTGCTGGAAAACCACAGCTTCGGAGGCTTAAAAAAGCCTAACTTTACCGCACGGTATCCGATTCGAGCAAACTAAGTTGCAAATGGAAACCATTTCTCCAAGTCAATAAAATTTGGCGTTAAATCCGCCGTCCGATGTCATCTAGGCCCTCGTACAGCCAACTCAAGCTTTTAGGGTTTGAAAATATGCCACATTCGCGCGGGGCTAGCAACCCCTAGACAAGTGGTACCCGCACACCCGCTCCGCTAATACGCTCAACAATCAACGCTCTAAATTTCTTCCATTCACGGCGTTGCCCATTTCATGCCCCATGACGGAATGATGCCGTGGCAATTGCCGTAGGCCAAACAAAGGCCCGTGCTAGTGTAAATTGAAAGCTCCCCGCCATTTTTCACGCTCGGCGTTGAGCAAGCTTCAAAGGCCATCGATCCTCGCGCTCGGGTGCTTATAGGCCAAGACAACCGCCCCTCAAGCCCAATAGGTCCCTAGTAGCCCGTGCTCCGCGGTTGTGTTTCCGTGGACGTGCAAGAAAACCTAGTGCACACGTCATGCCATTCTCGGTGTCACCGCTCTGTAGACCGCCGGGCGCAACAGACACGGCAGATACTAGTGCAATTGTGCAAACATGTTGAGAACCCAGTGTCGAGTACTCTCCCGGTTTGTCGCCACACCACGTGTACCGAGCCACGCATAGAGGCGTGCATAACCTGCACATGCACGAATTTCGGCCCGCAAATACAACGTGTGTGCCCGCAGTTATTGGGGGGGGCCGATGAAGGTGTCAACGTCGGTGAACAACGCGCCGTGGTATGTTGTCCGAAAACCAGTATTCTACCACCCAATCGAGTTGCATGGCCATCGCGGCAGTACTTTGCGGGTTACGAAATGCGTGCCGCTACTAGTAACGGACTTTATGGGAAGAGTGTATATGGACACACACACACACACACACACACACACACACACACACACACACACACACACACACACACACACACACACACACACACACACACACACACACACACACACACACACACACACACAGCAATACGCACTAAAGCTTACACAAACACACATCTAAGTAGTTACATAACATAAACATACATGTAGGCACACATAGACACAAGGAAACATATGCACAAATACACACACACATACACAAAGGCATCCATTACCAGACTAGCAAGTACAATACACATTCATACACTCTCACAAATACGTCACAAAAAGCAGAGATATGCTTAAACGCAAGCACACAGACGTTAGACACACCCTACCACACAGATACGATTCGTAAGAAACACAACCAAGCGCAGTCAACGTTACTACCACACTCATACACATAGAGACACATGCAAACATACATACATACGTCCACACACAAACTTGAAAATACACCCACACACAAACATACATACATAGATGGGCACCACTAGGTATACAAGCACACAATTTATTGATACATACACCGAGAGACGTCTCATCAAAGTATACATCACACATGTACAATAACATACACTAAAATACACGCGCACAATTACACAATGTACTCGAAATTTGCTCGTGGATATAAACCCATAGCTTGATCAACGCACTTCCATAAAGTATCTTGCGCGTTCGGGGGGGCGAGGAAAGCAGAATCCCCTCCAAGGACGCATGAAAGGAAGGTTTACAAAAAAAAGTTACGGAACGTATTGAAAGAAAAATAAGAATGGGTTTTGTATGAAATGCATGAAAGCTTTCGGAATTGGGGTAGGGAGAACAAAGGGGGCTGATGAGGAGAGAAGGGGGGGGCAAGGAGAGGGAGATAGACATGGAGAGAGAAAGAAAGGGGGGAAGACGGATAAAAAGAGAGAGAAGGGGGACGGAGAGATGGGGGGAGGGATTGAAGGGAAGGTAGAGAGAGATGTAATAATGGGGGAGGGGTGGAGAGAGAGGGAGGGGGGAGGAGAGGGACAGAGTAAAAGAGAGAAAGGGGGTGGGAAGGGAGGAAAAAAGGGCGAGAGTTAGGGTTTGGGATGGGAGGGGGGGGGGGGGAGGGGGGTTATGGGAAGAGAGAAAATAGGTTTTGGCAAGGAGGCAAGTAAGTTGAAGAAAGAAAGACAGTTCGTAAGATGTTCTTCTTTTGTTTGGTACGCTAGGGTAAGTAAGTAGGTAAGTAAGTATCATATCGGAAATAAGGGCGACACTATTTTGATGTGAAATTTCAATCACGTTTACTTGCTTAGGTCAATGTCAATACGTTCCTTGTAATTGTTGATAGTGCGGAATAAAAACGTCGCGGATAACGCAAAAATCACACGCGACGGTATGACGACCAACGTAAGGAAATTTCTGCCGACACGTTTGGTGCGTTTTGGAACGTTAGGATACCGCGGCATATTGATTCGTACGACACTATCCCCGGAGGAGGACCCAGACACAACTAGCATATACTCCCCGAAGTGCACGTAGGCGCAAGCCACACGCACGCATGGAACAAATAAAAATAGATAGGCTCACTCATACACATACGGACAACTACAAACATTGCCCGGGTCATGAGAGGGGCGAAGGGGATGCAAGAATTGTATAATGAGTCGTTGTTTGGTAGTACGATGTACGTCATCGTCGCGGTCCGTCACCCGCGGGTTTCGATTATAGTATTTGTAACAGGATGTAATATATGAAACGTTTCGACCACACTGTATTTTTTGTATATCGCGATGGTAACTATTGAATCGTGATAACGCACGTGCCGCCGAGTGGCACGTCTACGTTCACACGGTGTACGGCGGGTGGGTGTCGGTAGGTGACGCAGGGATCTGGCGTATAGAATGGACAGCCGCGTGATTAGCTCTTCTTCAATCGCTTCTAGTTCATGTGCGACTTGCAAGTACCTTACGGTTATGCTTATGCAACACATGTTCTTTTGAGTTGACTATCTCCGTCCATAACCCGAACGAGTCCAAATGGGCATGGTTCGGAATAGCGAATGAAATACTGGTTCGGAAGAATAAATCCATTTTTGGTCATATTGTGAGTAATTGTAGGTTTAAACTACACAGGATGCGAGAATAAAGCGGCGTTGCCACGACGTTTGATATTTGAACCTCTAGAGTGCGCATCTTACATTGATAAAACAAAGACATGGCGCAAGCCCTATTTGACGCTCGTTTACGTCCGTTTTTTGCACGAACAAAGCTCACGCATCCTCATATAGACCCTTGTAGTCGAGCAAGGTGAAAATCTTTTATAGCAAACGTAGTGGCTAACACGACTACATTCAATAACACGGTAAGTAGTATTGTGGACAATCTGCCAGAACATGAATACCATACGGGCCCGGGGGCGAAAGCGGAAATACCTTGGCATAAGCATTTGCAACGCGGTTTGAAAGATTTTATAGTTTTGTGGATCAACAACTTGTCAAGGTAGACGGCAACGCAACGAACCCACTAGTCCATCGACGAGAGCTTAAAACTTGCCATGAGTAGCGGCCGATGACGCGTCGAAATGATTGGATTGGGCGTCATATTTGTGTAAGATGACCTAAGATGACCCTAATATTCGTCTAACATCTACGCGAGCCCCGGATCCGGAGCTACCATGACAAGAACCATGGACTAGCAACAAGAATACTTATACGGCGAACAAAATGGAGCGTAGCACGAACCCTACCCTAAATCGACAATTTTTTGGTATTAGCGAGCACATAAGCGGAAGCACTCATCTTCCGCAACAGACTCGCCAATCTAATTGACCGCCGGGACCCCTGCATCATATATTTAAGGGCTTATGGCAGCCCGTTAAAGTTGACGACCACATGGGTATCGACACCGACACCACTCATGCTTATAACGTTGAAGCACAAGACGTATGGGCTCGAGGGTGAGCCGGTTACCTCTTGGGCTATCATTAGGGGTCAGTGCATTTCTCATTCCGCCCTCTTGAGGTGAATCGGTTACAAGGTAGTTCAAAAAATAATTGTAGCTCCACGAGCGGCATGGTGTACCGCTTCTATTGGGAACCATGAGACTTGGCTTGTGTTGGAACTTGGAAATTCGCCAAACCATTGATGAAGCGAACGCACGGTAGATCGCATGTAAGAGGATGCCGAGACCTCGCGAGAAAGTCGTTATATTGCTGAGTGTAGTCGGCGTAAGTCAGCGAGCCTTGCGTAGCTCCCGTCATGGAATTGATCGTGTCCTCCCGGATGTTGTGTAGCAAGAACTTCTTACAAATATTTGTAACTAAAGAATCGAAAGTGTATGTAATGGTACCATGCAACTTACGACTAAGTAGTCACCTTCTATTCAATGCTTCTGAAAACTGGGACGTAACCAAACGATGGCGTTGCACGATCCATGATTGATGCTTAACATGACCAAAGGTGCGTATCTAACCAATGTTCAAGCTAACGCGCGTCTTGCCCGGACTAGAAGAAGGTGACGTTAATTGCATCCTTACGCCCCGTCTCATTGAGATTTACGCTCATTCCAACAAATTTGGCTACATGGGCCGGAATTCCCATGCGTACATCAGTAGGCTTTTCATCGCATTACTGATCGACGTATCCTTTGATTAACAACCACATGGGGCCATAATAAGCAGCTGCAAAGCGAGGTTGAAAGAAGAGCTGCATTGGTAGCGAATAAGTGTTTTGGTGAATGTAAGTCTGTCGATACAACACAGTTGCTCGGAAAGGCTGGCACTGAGCCACGAAGCCAAAACTTAACAATTCGAAACAGTCGGCGTCAGAGTTAACCCGTCAATGTCAACCGCAGTTGGAACGGTGTAAGAACCATTAGAATGAACGGTCGACTGAGCGATTACAACCTACTTGAACTTTGCCGGCGTACGAAGGCTAGCATTCACGTACGGAACATGGACATTAGCCGAATGCACGTACAATCACATGCCGGACTTTGTTGACAACTAAAAAAACTCGAACACTAGCTCCACTCAACAGGGTCAAATCATCGACGGTAGTAAGGGTAAGGCAAGTTTCCTCAAACAAATCGGGAACGGTCGCGTCGACACCTTCTTTGTTAGGCAAAATATCTATGTATACCATGATTTACCGGAACGAGGTTCGCGTTGTAAAATAAGCTTGATGGTGTATGAGGCCTTCGTTCCGACGACAGGTAGTAAGACAACAAAGTATTTACCGGGACCAACGGAAGCCATGTCGAGTCAAGACAAGCAGTGTTGAGCGAACAAAACAACATCGAAAGCGTGTAAAGATCAAGACGCTCCGAAACACTTGTGAGAGTTGGCCTCTCAAGCTAACTCCTAACACAAATATGTTTTTGCTTGCTGATATTATCAGTGCATGTGAAAGTGCATATGGAAAAGGATGGACGATGTCTTATTGTTTTGTGAGTTTACAATAGAATGTAATAACAATGGTTAACATTATATGTCACCTCCCTTCACTGCACTAGGATGGAATAGCGTGACTAGCTCTCGCATGCTCTCACGCGGTCCGCATGGAAGGTGCTAGGGCTCTCGTAACGGTATGAGCAAACTAGCGACGCGTCTTGTTTGTCTCGGGAAGTCATACGAGCGCGTTGTATAGCAGGTTAGATTAATTCTACTTATTGTACGTACCGGGAGGTTCTAGTAGAACCACATTGTATCGGACCCTTGAGCTGAGTTGCATTGGCGACGCAACCGCGGTACGTCCTTCCAGTGGAAAAGTACGAATCAAATTAGTAACGAGTACATGTACAATATTTTGTATTGTTACATGAGAATGCTCGTCACACATGCGTGTCGTTACTTAAGATAGGGCTATCGTGTAATGGCCATCCATATTCTAGGCTGCGTAGCTAGTCTGTCTAAGGAAATCATACTATAGCGTCTTGCGGCATGCGGAAGTGTGCGTTTTATGTATACCGGGAGATAGTAGAGGTAGAGTACAAAGAACGATGTCCTCGACCTTAACAATGGCGAGTGTAAGTTCTAGTACACTACTTCCGTGGAAAACTACGGTAATTGGAGTAACGAGTACATATACAACGTCATGAAACGTAGGGTCACATAGCATTACTCGTCAAAGACAAACACAACCATATCTTCGCTACGGCGGTGTATCTCAAGACCCATGGCTCTAGCATGCTCGGCGGCTCATGTGCCCCAAGTGCGGTATGTGACCGCCACCCCTCCATCGTTGTTGCGCCGCCTTTAAGCTCTACCGCCTATAGCATCCAAAACAGACAAGGACACAACCAAGCCCCCCTCTGCCGATAAAGCCTCATCAACGGCGGCCGACCCCCATACGCACATCTTGCTCGATAAGGCCGACATTTTTTACTCCTACGCCGAGAACCCATACAATGTGAACGAATACCGCCCTGCGTTCCCCACCCGTGACGTTTCCATGCCTTCTAAAAGGGCCCCACAAAAGGTCGGCTATCACGAAGTCCGTGAAATGAAAACGAAAAAAGTTGTTAAGTACATACAAACTAGACATGCTGTCCTCTAACGGCTATCATATACTACTCTGTCATCTAGGACACTACTCTGCCATCTAGGAGTAGCGGATGGGCCCGGGTACACTTCGACAAGAAAAAAACTATCGACACACCTATATGCAATGTGTGCCGACGTTCCTCGGGAGTGGAAAATTGTAAGCAGCCGTAGTAATTGTCACAACCCCCGGCCTAAGGAATAACAACGGAAATAAGTTTATGATAAAAAAAATGAAGATGATCTAGAAATATTTCCACTTGTCAAGAGAGCAAAATGAAAGTTGCTGCTAGACCTTGCATGGCCCGCTCCCACCGAGGGAGCCGGCAGGCCTAGACCAATCGGCGTTCGAAAAGGATGAAGAGCAAGCCTAATCTAGCTTCCGCGTGATTTCGGTCTTGCCACAGATAGGAGGGGAAAGGTTGGCGGAAAAAATATCATAATGTAGTCACTCGTCGATCCCGCCGTCGCACATGTAAGCCAAGTTATCCCAAGGTCGATGTCGCTCCTCGCATCGTGACGCTCCTCCTCGTCCAGTGCCCCCGTCACTTTGAAAGCATGTGTGGGGGACCGGAATAAACCCATTTAAAAAGCTAGCGCTCCCGCCTCAACGCTTGTAAGTTGTCCTAAACATCTCCCCGCGCGGATTTTTCAGCATTTACACGTACTATGGTACCAAAAAGACAACCAATTAACGATCTTACCCCCCCCCCTAACGTTCTCGCGTCCGTCGAGCGCCCTTGTTTTGAGTGTGGGTCCCCACGCTCACCCAAGCTCGCGCTCTATGATAATAGGTATGCCAATTGAGAGTGGAATAAAGGTAGGGTAGAGCATGGTCTCCGTTGCCAGATCTAGTGGACCGCGGGCATGAACGGATATTGTCGCAAAGCCCTCCGCACATGGATTTCCGGAAACAATGCCCAACCCCGCGGCATCTCCCGTAACTCAGCCCCCTCCTCACAAAACAATGCACAACTCTTCCACATTATAGCTTTGCTCCGCGCAATTCTCCGTGAAGTCTCGTGTAGACTATCGCTCGCGCCTTCATCGTAACTTCGAGGGCCCGCCCGATCTCCGTCTCCATACTTGATCATCTCTCAGCAGTACGCTACCTTCACCCAAACCGCCTCGTCCAACCATCTCGGCTCCCGTCGACCAAACCACCTCTCCCGTCGCTAGCGGATTCACTTATAGATCCGCCTCGACAACAATAATAAAACTAGGCGCCCGCCGGCGGCGCAGATATGGCGGCCCCGGAAGGGGGTGCGCTCGCATGCCCGTCGGCTCACCCTCACCTCCTCGTAGTAGGGGCTAGTGACCCTGCTACCCAATCATCGACAAGAAGACCTCAAGCAATGTGTTTTCGCGACGGTTATCGCGACGGCAAACTGCTCGGAAAGGCGCCCCCATGGCAAGGGGAGGGTAAATCACCGGGGGAGAGTACGGGCGGATATAGCGGATTCCATATGTGATGGAAAATAGGCGGAGAAGTACCATGGAAAGGAGGGGAAAATGGCTCGGCGGCAAGAGCGCCCACTGGACATCGTATCCAGCTATGGCTTTCGTGTCCTCCCTCTCCCCCGAAGAGTGACGGAAGCCTACACTAGGTGGTGAGCTGCATCGGGGGAGGAGCGTCTATGTCGGACTAAAATTTGCGTGGATCATGTCGGGACCGTCGATAACATGAGTGAGGGTTTTTTCGCATGCCTTCCCCACCTAGCTCCGGCACGACCGGAGTCGCACAAGATTGTAGGCCCGACTCGATGACTAGCGCAAGCTTACCGGCTTGGCTAATCACCGCCTTCGCAGGGGCTGGAGCATGCCATGCATCATGGAGAAGAGCGAGACATTATTTTTAATTCCAAGAAAGGGGTTACGGGTATAATTCAGAAATTGCAATTACTACTTCCATTGGAGCCAAAATGAAAAATCAAGCAACAACTGCAATGCATATCAAACTTTGATGCATCACCCGTTTTATTAGTTTCCTAATACGTGGACGCATCGATCAAATAGGACACTAATTCGTGGATGCATCGTTTAAATTTGTAAGTATTTCGTGGATGGATCGATTTAATAAGGCACTAGCTCGTGGACGAATTGATAAATCGGGCATTTATTCATAGACACGTCGATTAAGTAGGGCACTGGTTCATTGATGCATTGATACGGGTATTGCGGGACGAACGCAATGATGCATCAATATCAGTCTCCTCACACATAACATTTTAAGGAGATGATGACCTTGAATATTACCGGATGGTAACCTTGTATATAGTTAAGCAAGACTGCATTGCTAGTGATTTCTTAGATGCTTAATTTTTATGTAAGAAATTTCAAATGGGATGCATCAATGCTACCGATGTCCCGGAATTGTATAGGTAATTCGTTGTACATCGTTCGATTCAATACATTGCTAATTCATGGATGCATTGATTAATTAGGCTACTAATTCATGGATGCATCAATTAAACAGGACACTAATTCATGGACGCGTTGATTAACTTGAGCATTAGTAATTCGTGGACGCACCGATTAAATACGGCACAAATTCATGGCGGGTGCGTTGATTAAATAGGACATTAATTCATTGACGCATTGATGCAGCTGGTGCGGCAGACGCATCATGATCCCATGAATACATCGATGCTTGATGCGGAGGCTTACATCGAAGAAGTTAGTTAGAATAAGATGTTAACGGCGCAGACCCGAATCCTAAGTAGAGTCCTCTTTAGGCTGGTTTAGGGAACGCCCGGACACGACAACCATTAACGCGGTTTTGTTGTAAACTATGATTTCAATTTTCAATTTACTAAAGACTACAATAATGAACACGAGCACGAATCCTTACCTACGTTGCTTGGTTGTACGCTGACCTTCGTAAGGAGCTCATGGATGTGGCTGCCTTTCCTCTACTATGGGCATTACAAGTCTGAGCCTCGTACGACGCGATCTCTAAGTTCTATAGTACATGCTTGGTTTCTCGATGTATGATTTGGCGGTCTTTTGGGCTGTTTTGCACCGCTTTTGGGCTGTTTTGAAACTTTTCGGAATATTGGGGTCATGAACTATATTTGCGGTTACTTTAGCCTCGGCGGATCATCCTCCGGCGTGGGAGCATCCATGTGTGAGACATATATTCATGGTTCCGTCGTTGGCCGCCTTTCGTCCCTCGTCACCTTTCATGGTGGTCTAATTGCAGCGGGGCATTTTGCGTCATTTTCGTGTGCGTCATTTTCTAGACTTTGTGGTTTTTTTGTTATACATCTCGCCCGCTTGATTGTATGCGTGTTGTGCATGGTATTGGGCGTGGCCTTTGGGGCTCTTCGTCGCTGCTCATGCACCGGGGTACTTGTTAGAATTGGGAACCGATAGTTACACGGAGGTCGTGCCGGCCCCATAAGGGAGCCGGCTGTGGTGACTAGAGAAGTGGAGGGAGAGAGATGGCGGCCGGCGAAGGCACCGACACGGCCGGCCGACCGACACTAATAGGGAATAGAGTACCGCTAATATCAAAGCACTAAGTACTAGGATGACAAATTGCTACCTTGTACATGAGTACTAGACAACGGGATGCTAGTGCTAACACCCCCCCTCTAGGTAGCCGAGGTCTTGACGTTGTCCTAGCTTGCGTCGAGGAAGGTGCCATCTTGGTCGAAGGTGAAGTGCTTGTAGCGTATGTCTCAGGCTGGGTAGGTGTAGCGACATGCGCTCACACGAACGTGCCGCTACCAGCGAGTTACCGATAAGAAGCGGTTCCAAATGTCCTGCGTAATGTACTGTTCTGACATGTAGCGT
>JAPMLY010000107.1:87500-127500 GCA_026401115.1 Tetraselmis chui
CCTTTGTCCATCAGGTTTGAATAATGTGCGCAAAGTGCCCTCCCCCCCCCCTCCCATTGTTTTCGCCCCCCATTTGGAAAAGTGGATGGGCCCACATGGTCTGCAAAGTACTGCCAGCAAGCACTGTTGCTGCTGGGGTCTAGGACGAAGTGTTCAAGAATACATGTGTTTTTAAACACTAAATCCAAAACCCTAAACATGCACCGATGCAGCGTAGGCCAAGGATGGACACTACACAAAATCCAGTTGACCCATAACTTTCTATTTCGGCCGACATATGCTTTCAACCTCCAACCCCCCGGGATATGCATTTGTCGCACACAATTCAATCGACCTGACGACCCGGGATACAAAGACAGACACACAAACAGACAGGCAGATCGATTTTAAGAAATTTATTCATGTAGTTACCAGGCATTTCGTCCTTCTCTCTCTTTATCTCTCTCTCTCTCTCTCTCTCTCTCTCTCTCTCTCTCTCTCTCTCTCTCTCTCTCTCTCTCTCTCTCTCTCTCTCTCTCTCTCTCTCTCTCTCTCTCTCTCTCTCTCTCTCTCTCTCTCTCTCTCTCTTCTCTCTCTCTCTCTCTCTCTCCTCACACACACACACACACACACCACACACACACACAAACACATCGAAAAACTAACTCTCACCTCTCTCTCTCTCTCTGAATCACACACACACACACACACACACACACACACACACACACACACACACACACACACACACACATACATACACACAAACACACACAAATAGCCTCTGTCTCCCTATTTTTCTCAGTGTACCAATCTTATTACTGACTTTTTAAGTTGTCTCCGCTGCTTTGTCTTGTAATAAATTATATATATATAAACGAAAAATCTTATTACTGATGCGATTTAGTTCGCAAATCAGACGAGACATCATCAAGCACGAGTGACACGAGGATCGCGGAATCCAAAGCACGGCAAAAGGAAGCGCGACACTGTGCACAAACGTAGCAGACTACACAAAGCAAACTCCTAGGCAACGCCGAGAAGGCAACACGTGGAGGCGACAAAGACATCTGCAGGTAATACCATTTCGCAGTACTTTATCGACATATCCTGTCGCTCACAACCATCGCTGATCCTATTGAACACGTCTGGAGTTGCAGAAAATGGATTACAATAAGAACAACATGAGCACGGACAGGGAAAAAGGGAGGGGGGACAAAAGGGCAAGCACGAACGAGTGACACGAGGATCACGGAATCCAAAGCACGGCAAAAGGAAGCGCGACACTGTGCACAAACGTAGCAGACTACACAAAGGAAACTCCTAGGCAACGCCGAGAAGGCAACACGTGGAGGCGACAATGACATCTGGAGTTGCTGCAGGTAATACTGTATCCAAACATCATATTTTCAGCACCATGAGGTCGCATTTGCCGCACTGAATCCAGTCGAGCACGTCACGGGGGACGCACGGACCGAGAAACGGACACAGCAAAGACGCGCACACGAAAACAGTGCCACACGGATTTTCGCAAACACATGTTGTAATAGGTAGGCACCATGATTTCCCCATGTCCGTGCTCATGTTGTTACTTTTGTAATCAAGTAGTACCATGATACTGCTACGTGTACCTGCAGGATTCGAAGGAGGGACAGAATAAACAGTGGCTGCTTTTTCTTGTATTAAAATGATTATTTACTGATGAAAGAATGGATGAGACGAAAGGATTATACTACTGGATGGTCTCCGCTGCTTTTTCTAGTTAGAATAATTTATTATTGTGTAAGGATTAATTACATTGTACTACTGGATATATGATATTCATTCACACGTTTATAATAAATATTTCTTACAAGAAAAGCAGTGGAGGCCACCAAGCAAAAAGAAGACCACAAATCGTTTATAAATAATATATGGTCACACTACCCGTACAGGTATATTTAAAGATCAACACATATGTCTCGTGTCTCGTCCTCGACGACAAGACATGTGTTACTTGTCTTTCTTACAAGAAAAAAATAAGACATGTGTGAAATCAAGCCCTCACCTGGCCCGCCACCAAAAAGAAGAAGACCACCCTCGCATGCCAAGCCAGGAAGCACATGTTCAGCGGCGCGGAACCGCTTTCAACACACGCACGTACTTCTGGATGGCTCCCATCGGTGCAGGTTGCACAGGCGTAGTCCCAGGAAGCCCCGTCAGTCCAGTTAGGCTGCGTGAGCGCGGTGACGAGGTTTATCAACGCCAGCAGTCCGGTGACGGCCAGCGTCAAGGTTAGCATCCACATCACGCTTGCGTGCAGGGAGCCTGTGGTCTCCAGCCAAGCCTGCTTGCTGGAAGCCAATGCCCACCCCGCGGAGCCAGCTCCCCAAGCACGCGCATCACTAAGCGTCATGGTGTTACCATCTCGCACGCTGGCCAATTGGGGAGGGTGACGGGTTTCGAAGTCGTCCTGCATGCTCCCGTCGTCTTTGAAACTTGCGGACGCGAGGTGTATCCGCACAACCCGCTGAACCCATATCCACACCAAGCAGACACTCCCAATAAATAGCCGCGCCACAGAGATCCCGACAGAGGTGTGGAACACGAGCTCACAACCCCGAGGTACACCAACGCGGACGAAGAACGCACGAGGGCAACCGGAGGGCATGGGTGCCACTAGCTGGTACACCGCCTCCGCAGCCGCCAAAAAAACCAACAACAAGGCGCAGACCAGCAGAGGACCAGATTCGTACCGGTTGCGTAGTAATGCCCAGCACTGCGCCCTCCGAATTTTCAACTGTGCGCGGGTCTGCCAAAGAATCGCACCAGGTGGCGACATCGGCCGCCGGCCGCTCGCCGAGTTTTATTGTAGTAATTTCCTACCCTAGATCATGTTTCGCTACGTCCATGTCGAACACGATTCAGCAGGTCGACATACTTGGTAGAATCGAGCACGGGAAACACTGTATACTCCTGAATGCGCGTGTTTGGCAACTCGGCGGCCACACCAATCCAGTGCCGCGGACGCTGATTCCCCCCTGGCCTGCTTAATCTGCAGGACTACTCTACTGACTGAGCCGCTATGGTACTGGCTAGTGGACTAGTGAGCATTGTGTATAATATAAAATGGTGGTTATCTAAATTATTTCATCAGATTACCTGTAGGTACAGGTACGGATCTTACTCGTGTCTATCGTTATATAAATCGTCGTACAGGTACAGGTACTTCAATAATAAAATATGCGCAGGGTGCATACACTCCTCCACAAGAGTCCGGACAAGATTTCGCACCTTCGCAAGTAAACATTGTAATCATGCGCCGCGTGTATTGGCAAACCTCCTGATATCCTGGGCAATGTTTTGGCGCCCAAAAAGATGGAATGCGCCGACAAACACGGGGGGGCGAATTCGAGCACTACCGGGCTTGTATCGTACTCGGGGTTATCGCGCCCGCACGCGTGCGGCACGCTCTTTCAAACAGTCGCCGTGCCGGTGATAAGGCTAGGGATCAGCCATCGATGCATCGTCGATAGTATCATCATCATATGGTGATAGTGCCATCGATGTGATAGGTTGCAACATCGACATCGACACGATGGCAGTGTTGCTAGTATCAATGCCATCAATTATCAAAGCAATTGGAAAATGTTGATTATTTAAGCCCGATGTATCGATATATCGCCCAAATATCGATACATCGGCGATAATATTGGCTTAAATTGCCATCGATGTCAGCATCCCAAACCTTCAACACTATCAACATCGACCATCCAAGATATCAATACCATCAACATCGACGTTTCAAAATATCATTACCATCAACATCGACAAAATTCACTTGATCCCTAGCCTTAGCCGGTGAGACGAAAAGAGTATCGAGCGCACAACGCCGCAATGTGAAGGCCTTTGCGACGGTCCCGCAAAAATAATGCATATGTGACGGAGGGAAGAGATGTTGGGCATGCCGCTCTAGCGGAAACACGCGAAGTCGTATGCATACTTACCACCGATATGCGCACAACCAAAGGGCAAGCCGCTTTCGGCCACAATGTTCAAACGATCATAACCTATAAAATAAGGTCAATATTGTTTTTGACATGTACCGTTGGACGGGCTTTTATGCGCGTCGAACGCTCCTACTCCAAAGTCATTACACCAACAAACAAGTTTGCGGAGAATTATTTTGATTTCCACAATATTCCGGCAAAGCTGAGCCGCATTGCCAAGCAACACCCGTGGAATTCGGCCCACCTCATGAGGCGATTTGAGCGGGGTTCGTCGGTATGTAATTACCACTTCTTCATTCCTACTTGTTCATACAAGCTAAGACTAGGGATCGATGATATCATTCGAACTACTTTTGTGGAGGAGTATAGGACTTAACTTGGATTTAAAACAATGTGTTGATTTGCATGCCAACCTGTCCCAAACCCTAAATTTAACCTAATATTGGGCTCTTCTTCCATCGTTTGCTATGCCCTCCCTTATTCGTTGGGGGATGGAGTTAATCACGGCACAATAGGCAGAGTACGGAATGGTTTCCCACTCGTACTACATGGCCGCCTCAAATTTTCGTGAGGACAAGTCCGTTTTTTTGTAATCTACTCGACACAATACCCCCATGTTTTCAATCCAACTAAGATCATGGCTTTTGGTAGGACATTGCATAACCTTAAGGTCGCAGTAAGACGAAAGCCAATTCCCAACCTTCTTGCACACGTGAGCTTTAGCGTTGTCTTGCTGAAAAATCCACTCATATTGCGCCTTACAAGCCAAGACCATTTTTGCCATCAAAGCCTCACATGCTCACACGCGGGTATCATGTGCTCTTGCAACAAGATGAGATACACCTCGCGATTATCGCCCTTGCTCTTTGCCTTGATGCCGCTGTTTCCCAATGTCAAAAACAAAGATGTCCGGCTATACTTGCCAAAACCACCATATTGAGCATCCGCGTGAACTTTGAAACACTTTTGCGCTGTAATACCTTGGTTGGCGGTTCATCCTCGAAGAGCACCCACTCCTTATTCCCGGGCCCCTTATTGGACAGCCATAAGCACTTGATGTCTTTCACAACCACGTTGTGTCATGACTTCCGTACCCATTATTTGGCAAAGCATAGCCGTGCGCGCATGTGCTTGGTTGTTAGTGAAATACGCTCCCTCGGCCTAGTTTTGTGCGGTAAGTACTTGTTCATGTACCGTCGGACAGTCTCAGCACTCACAGCCAGTCCCAGCCTTTGTTGCAGCATTTTGGCAAGTTGGGGGCATTGGTCACCGTGCTTCACACCTCCTTTAAACGGCGGGTCGCTTCTCGGGACGCCAAGGGCGCTCGGGGCCTGCCCGCCCTAGGCGTGTCGTCTTATGTGCTTGTAGGTTTATCGCGTCGGCACCACTTATCGACAACCCTCATGGTTGCTTAACACTCCTCCTCGGCCTTACGAGCGCTGCCAAGTCGTTCGGCTTCGTGGACGAGGCGCCAACGCCTTGCGAGTACGCCGGGAGAAGGACGCAAAGTACGAACAAGAGACAGTCGACGAGCGCAATAAGATCGACAAATGAAAAAGACAACGCACTGGCGTGGATGGCGGTATCGGCTGGGGGGAGAATGTTTTGACGTGATCCCGTTCCTTTTCGCCAGGTTTTGCGGTCTTCCGCCGCTTCTAGGGAATCATGAAAACGTCCAGCACTCCTCCACAAAAGTCCGGGCAAGATTTCGCACTTTCGCAAGTAAGAACTGTAACAATGCGCCGAGTTTATTAACGTCAAATGTAACCATTTCACCCCGACCCACTTCGCCAATTATACACCACACCCAAAATGCATCTACCACCTTCCCCCAACCCTCAACCCCATTACTTATTCTCTTCCATAGTGCATGTTACTAACGTACTCCCCCATCGGAGGTGTTCAAGCTTGAAATTAGCAGAAATTCGTTTACAATGACGGCTCCAAAAAAGGAGGCTCCTCCCCCCTCGCCAGGAATACACGCGTCAAACTTTTGGTGATCTCCACCCCTCCCTCTCACACCATCAATCGTGCAGAACTCGCGGGCATCGATATCGGCCTACAACTCGGTCACACCCACCTCCTCTCGGACATCGCATGTTCGCTCCGCCTTATTAGCCAAGGTTACATGAATTGTCCAACCGCTTACCGACAGCGCATCCACCGCGACACACTTGAATCAATGACACACACCCTCAAAACCCGATGCAAGTCAGGCGTTCGCACACATATAGGCAAAATCAAAGCACATAACCACTCTATCGGAAACGACCTCGCATACGCACTCGCTAACCAAGTTGCATACGGCCACCCACCCGACACGACCTGCACCACACGTGTTGATAGGCACTTGGACTTGGCCATAAGCACTCATACCCCAAACACAAGGTGACCCCACGCCCTACAGAAAACCCAACCTCAAACGCAATTCACACACATATATAGTACCAAGCATACCCATACGCTCCTCTCACACACCACCAAACACGGCGTCCTATACTAGCATGTGCCGCTGCGAACGGGGCGGACTATACCCTCCAGAAAAAAACACATCACTAACCAATGTCCAATTCACACCAACAAGTAGAATTCCTATGGGGATTACACAACACCCGCCTCCTCTCATCACATAACCACACCATGTGCTGCCCCATGTATGGTCAATTCATCAGCAACAACCACATTCCGGTAAATGCCCCTCTATTCCCGGCTTTAGACGGGACCGCCAGAACAACGCGTTACAACTCCTCCTCTCCCTCCTAGAACGCCACAACGGAGGCTGATGGGAGAACATCACTTCTGACTTTGGTAAAAATAAGTCCATAAAATCATTCACATCCCTCACTCTCATCCACACCCCCCTTGACTGCCACCCCCCATCCCACCCACATGCCCATCCGTGTAGTTGTTGCTGACGAAGACCTCTCGCCCGACTCCCTCATCTCTTGCCTTGCCATCCTACCTGAAGACATACTCCCATAAGCGCTGAGACCCCCCGCTCACAAATCCGACTTGATCATGGTCCTCGAATCTAGATTCGTTGGACATACGAACGGCCGACGACGTTATTCCTCGATTAAAAAGAGTCAAGTAGGGCAATGAAAAAATTGTACATACCACAACCTCTCCCACACCGCATAACTGATTCGTGATAGATACACCCCCTAGCCAATGCGACTCGCCGACACGTGCCATGTTCCGCTGTCGACATTCGCCCCATATTCATGAGCCGCACATGTACCCCTCACACATAAACCATTTCCAGTCTCACTTTCCATCTCAACCTCCGCACTAACCCACTTGATAAACTCGTCTCAAAAACAAGACTCGGCACCACACGTATCCTTTCACAACTCCACTTGCACATTGTTCAATGGTTGCACCCCACCTCCTAATCATTTACCGCATCAAATTACGCACGACGGCACGCCGCACTTCCACCTGCCACTCACGCACTTACCCTTGACAAAGGGTTACCACCCTCACACGCGCCACAACTTCCCGGGAGGGGAGGGGGGGCATATCTCCAATGACAGTAGCGATACCGTCTAAAACATACACGTAAACATGTATGTATTAATTTCGTCTGATTATATATGTAATTTTTCAATGCATACAATATGAAATGTGGAATGTCGCTATTTTCCACGATACGCGGCCTGCTCCAACCACGGCGGGGACGCTTATCAGCTAGGCTTGTCAGGTTGTACTTGTCGAGTCGGACCTGCGTGACCTATGCTCATATGCGAGTCGGTCGTGCCGGTGCTAGGGGAGGAAGGCAAGCGAAAAAGACCCTCGCTTAGGTCGTCGAAGGTCCCTTCTCGATCCACGAACTTCTCCGTCCGAGATATTAGTTGCTCCTTTCGTCGCAGCGCGCCACCTAGTCTAGTCTCCTCTCCTCCTTCGGGGCTAGAAAGAAGAAACACCTAAGACTTAGACGGTGGCCGCCTGGCGCATCTGCCCCCGTGCCAGATTTTTTCCCGTCCCTTGTCCGTCGATGTATGTTTTCTAGCACATGTTTGATCGCGCTATGGCCGGCCGTACCCTCCCCCGATGGTCTACGTTGTTAGGGGGCGAGCCTATACGAGCAATGTGCCGTTACAAAAAATCATGGCACAATGCATGAGGCAGCATATCGATAAGTGGGTAGGGACTGGGGGAGGTGTTGGCCAAACAAAGCGATCGAGTCGCCGCTCCGCAAAGGATGGTGGGTACGGGAATACTTATCCAAAAACCCCCAGTGTCGGATTTTCCCGGCGGCGGATGATCATGAGTACCCCCGCCGCTAGACCGTGTCGCTCCTCCGTATGCGACCATCTCCCGTCCTGCGTAGCTTCTAGCCTCGTCTCCAAGGAAGACTCAAAACTCATAGGGCTGGACGATTGCTAGCGAGCGCCGTGCCCATGCGTGGCTTCCCGGTTGTCCGCCGCGAGCTCCAACACCCGCGTCCCACCGATGATCCGTCCGTACCCTTCTTCGCCAAAACATTTTCGCAGAAACCGCCCCCGCCCCCTTGTCGGGAGAGTATGTCCGAGTATTCAGTCACGAAAAACATATCGAACGGGCGGAGCGAGGGATCTTAGTGCTTGTGTACGGATACGATGATCTACCAAAATCCTCCGTGCAAGGCTTCCCGACAACTACTGATCCCGCCGATCGCACCTGCCGGTACATGGTTAAGCCCGCTACCGTGCCTAGCCTAGCACGGGTACATGGCTACCTGCGCCCACCGCGTGGTGGTAGAGGTAGGTCCCGACGGGCCTGCGAGCGCACCCCCCTCCGGGGCCGCCACCGCTGCTCCGTCGGCACCTACCTCGGTGCAGCTCATTTGGGTGGGGAGGTCAGTAGTGCCGGTGGTAGGATCCATATGGCGGGCTGTGTGAGGCGATTGTGTACGGGTTTAAAAAATGACGGGTAAAGCGCGCGTAGTCAAGCAAGGTCGCCGCTCGTGTTGATAATTAGGCATGTGTTGCTTCCGGGGGTGAGGCAGGTCGGGGCGAGAGGAGGTGGTCGTTTAAGCAACGAGCCGGTAATGTTGGTGTGTGTGTGTGTGTGTGTATGGTCCTGTGAGGTGAGCCGATGGCCGGGGGATTGCCGGGGGGGGGGCGAAGATGCGGCGGGTCGAGGCGTTGCTGGGCGGATGAAGGTCGAGGAAGCTTGGCACGGCGTAAGCGAAATCTGGTAGGCGTATGGAGCCAGGTGGGGGTGGATGGAGGAGTCGACGGGTGTGGTTAAGGGTCGGGAGGGCGGTGTGGGAGGGTGTGCCATCATTCCCGCGGGAGCGGTGGTGACAACTCTCATAAGGCTTGTATGTGTAAAAAATCCGCGGGAAAACATAGTTTCCCGCAGAAAACCAAAACATTACTAGTAATTTTCCCTGTCTATGATACCGGTTGTGAAAAGGGGCATCCCTTACGCGTAGTTTCATTAACGCCACGGTAGCCGATACATAATCGTAGCGAGCCATAAACTGTCCACATAACAAAGATTTAGCGAGCCGACCTCACTGCGACTCTGACGAAGTAAAGCAAGCCTCCATTGCGTCTTTAAGATGTCGGTTGAGTTCAAAACGCTATGCATAGGACAATCTCTTGAGGCGCTGACGCGTCATCGAGCCATTTGCTTCAATGGGATGATCTCACTATCGGCTTACATTTACAATTTAAAATGGTTTCCCCGTATGAAACTCTTGGTACAACGTTTAATGGCGATTGAGGTCGTTGAACTTTGCCTGCTTAGGTAGAAGTAACACATCTTTTGTGGATGCCGGACTTGTACGCATACAACTCTCGAAGTGTTGTGCAATTTGCTCAGCCAGCTAGCTCATAGGGTGGATTTACAACCCCTCTTCTATGTGTGCGTGTATGTGCGAAGGGGGTATGTATTATTTGAATTTATTCATTGTATAGACTGGGTTTGTGGATATATTTATATAACTTGAACATATTTGCGAGGTTACCGAGCAATTGGTGATGGTAAAATCGGCGGCGAAGTAAAATATTTGGGCGTTCATGAAGCAAATATATAGATATGGATTATATTGTGTATATACTATATGGAACGCCTCCGCGCAAGTAACTCAATCGCCTTGGCTTCAATAATGGCTTATGAGACAAGCAACAATCCGGGTGTCACTAACGGCGTCGTGGGAAGGAGCAATCGTGGCAATTGCAATGGTTTGGGTAGGGGCGGAGGTCGTATAAAGGGTTGACAGCTATTATGACGAGTACAATGATGCAACAATACATTGCATGACATTGTACAAGTACTCGTAATTGAATCTAATAGGGGCTTTTCCATCGGAAGGACGTAACTCGTGGGTACGTCGCTACTGCAAAATATCGAGGGCACTAATGCGTACTTTACTACGAGTGCCTCCCGGTACGAACATATACGCACAGATAATCTAACTAGCTAGACGACGCACTGTATGAGACTCTCAATGCAGATAAGGAGATTCCCAAGGCACGAGGAGCCGCGTCTCTAGTTTGTTTGCAACGGTTGGAGAGCCCTAGCACATAGCACGAAGACTAAGCGAGAGCGTGCACAAAGTGGGTTGGTGAGAGCTTTTTAAGCCTGCTGTAAGAGATGGGGGTGACAAAACTTTTAACAATTCCTTTTGCTCAATTACAATCTATTGTTAAACACTAACAATCGAATATCGTTTAATCTCTCCCTCCATATGCACTTCCACCTTTAATGACAAGAGAAACAAGTATAACATAACATATATTGAGTTTGCATTTGGCTCTTCGAAGGCAAAGTTCCACAACCATAGTAGAACCCATGTATTTGATGCTTTTATTTCCTTGACGTTGAAATTAAAACTGAATTTGTATTACAACAAGTATCGATAAACTCGACCGACTGCAGTCTAACGGCCATCAGTACTCTACCATCTATGACGCTTAGGAGAACGTTTGGGCCGGGTACTCTTCGACAAGGTACACCCATCGACACACCTATCTGCAATGTGTGCCGACCTTCCTCGGAGGTTGAAACTGTAATCCACAGCACTAATTGACATAGCCCCCCCGCCTAAGCAGTAACAACAAAAATGATTTATATAATAAATAAAAAACATATCTACAAAAATACTGAGCCACTTTCGAAGAAATGCAAAATGAAAATGCTGCTCGACCTTCACGATGCACGGCCCGCTCCCACCGAACCGGGGTGCCGACCGGCCTAGGCCGATCGGCGTTCGAGAGGGGCGACGGGTCAGCCTAATCTAGCTGCCGTTTTACTTCGGTCTTAACGGAGAAAGGAGGGGAAAGACTAGCGAAAAGCCCCTCCTCAAGCGGTCGCTCGTCGATCCCGCCGTCGCATCCCGTAAGCCCCGCCCAAAGGCCGTAGCCGCTCCTCCCGTCGCAACCAATCTTACTAGTCGAGGTCCCCCGTCACCTCGAGGGCAGGCGGGGGGGGGGGGGGGGGGCAAGACTGTCACACAGAAAAAGCTAGCGCTCCCGCCCCCACGCTGAAAAGTTTTCCGGCTATTTCCCAGGCTTTTCCCCGTCTACTACCCGGGTATTCGTTTGGAAGATCAGCAATCGACCGTACCCCCCACCTACAGATCGCGCGCCCGTCGAACACCCTTGTTTCGAGTGCGAGCCTACGCGCTGACCCGGGCCCGCACTCTCTAAGATTAGGTGTGCTTGTCGACAGTGGGTAGCACTGGGGTAGGGCGAAGTCACCATTGCCAGAGATTATTCCAACTCTCCGCAAGGACTTTTTTTCCGGCCGCGGTTTAACCGGAGGCTAACCTCGTCGCTAGACATCGCGCCGCTCCTCCCGTCGCGACTGTCCTCCTAGCTGTTGGTATCGTGCCGCCCCCCCCCCCCCCCCCCCCCCCCCCCCCCCCGCTTGGGTCAACTCGACTTCAATAGGCATGTCGATGTGTGGCGAGCGCCCTTCCCTAGCATTGCTTCCCGGCTGTTCGCCGCCAGCTCCAACACTCTCAACCCGCCGCTAATCCTTCCGTACCCTCCTCGCCAAAAAATATTATACAGATACATGCCCCACCCCCCAAATAGAACGGTACCTGAGGAGTATTCAGGAGCGAAAAAACATATTAGACGGTCTGAGCGGGAGATCTTAGTGTTGGTGTACGGAAATTGTGACTTTCCAAAACCCTCCGTACACGGCTTTCCGACATATGTTGATCCCGCGGATCGCAGTTGCCGGTACCTCGTTTAGCCCCTACCGAGCATGGCACGGCTACATGGTTACCAACGCCCTCCACGCGGTGGTAGACGTAGGTGCCGACGGGCCTACGTGCGCACCCCCCTCCGGGGCCGCCGCCGGCGGGCGCCGTTTCCTTGACATCATGATTTATGTATTACCCATTTCTCCCTTCTCAATGCCCTTGCGTGCGTCCACAAACATGCATGCTATGGAACGGAAATGTCGCAACAAAATTTTGATACAATCAGAGTGCTTACTCGGGCTTAGGTTTTTTCCTTTTTCTTTTCTTTTGAAGGTGGTCTCCTCTGCTTTTACCGGTACTAAACACAATGATATTGCGACTACATAGCGATTGAGTAGTACTAAAACAGAATAATAACAAACTTTCTACAACCCTACATAGGAGGCCGTGCTCATCCGTGCTGAGTACATTTATTAAGATGGCCTTACTACTACAAGAAAAAGCAGTGCATACCACCAAGCAAAAAGAAGAAAAGAGGGGAAAACCTAAGCCCAAGGAACATGAAGGCATACCACAATGTCAACACTACCCTCCTAAAAAACGTCGCGGAGATAGGAACCCATAGTGCCATAAAGAGCGGCAGAAAGATGTTGCATGAATTCACGTCGCACATCCCCCAAAAAACGCCGAATAAAAGTAATAGAAGTATATCGACGAACGAAATGTTGCATACGGACATAACTATCAGAGCGCAAGGAGCGAGAGTCAAGAGTACCCATGCCAGGGAAGCGGCGAACAACCACCAAAATAGCCATGCGATCAACCACCTCAGCCGCCATAGGCGCCAACCGGCTCCCACCCTCCATGGCGAAGGCATAGTACTCATGGATCAACTGAATCGAAGGCGTGCCAAGCAAAGCAGAAATACGGAGGTCGGCACCAAGTTTGCCATGCTGAGCTCCCAATGCAAGGCTCCTAAGGAGTGGAAGACGAGTACCTAGACGAGGAACATTGGTGTTCGTGCGAGCACTTGTAACCGTCACATCAATAAATCTCGTAATTTGTAATGAGGTTGGCGAGGGTCGCAATGAATGAGGCATAGTTAGCAGGTTCGGCTTTGAGCTCGAGGGACGGTACATGAAGCCCCCCAAATTCCGGCCGCATGGAGGGAAAGCTGGCGTTTCGCACAGTTCAGTTTATCGAGTGTTGGTACGTCCGGAGAAACGCCAAAGATTCGGTAAACTTATGTACGAACGGCCGTATCCGCATTAGCAAGGTACGGTCGGCAGATATTTGGGGGGAGGGTGCGGAGCAAGAACCCATAGCGGCGTACCGCACACGTGATCATCAAGCGAAAAGCGGCGTGTGTCCCTCCGAAGTGCGACATAGCAAAGCAAACGATCTTGCCCAAAAGGAGTTGACGAGCCTCCACTAATTCTTGTAGCCAAGAATTAACACAGTTCTTATTATGAGATGCTATCGAGAAGTTTATCGCCAAAGGGGCTCCAAGGTCATTGGTACCCGTGACAGCGGGACCCATCGTCCGTATCGCCTCAACAAGTTCAGGGGCCACATCAAGAGGTACCATGCACGAAGATTTGATTGGTTGAACATTCGAGTAGACTTTATCCAATTCCTCTGTAGCCACCGTAATCACAATCGGGACGAAAGGCGTTTTGATCAAATACCTTCCATCGTCAAAAAAGGCTTTGATCGCTGCTGAATCCTTGCACCGTTCCCCAATATTCGAGAGGGGGGTGCTGATCGCCAAGTTGAACCAAAGCGGGCCAAGAGGATCTCATTATTGTCGGACACCCGTACGAGACTGAACCGTGCCGTGCAAGAGCGAAGAATCGTTGGGTCGAAATGATACACCGTGGAATCCCGTGAATATATCATCTCAACGGGTTAATAGGATGCAAGTCAGAGTTCTTGTACTACTCCGCAAGGAAACTCCGGCGGGAAATGGTGTTTTAAGGCGTTTCCCATGTCCAAGCTTAGTAGGCTGCAATCATGAATAGCTTGTAGGCCAATACGAGTGGTATGAATGGCTCGCTCGATACCCGCTTTGGTGAAAACCGATCTTTGTTCCGGGCCCAGGTGGTCGGCCGCAACAGTCGATATCCGCGCAATGGCGTGACAATGAGCTAACCGCGACAGGACGCTGCCAGCAGCAAGCGGCAGGACTTAAGGAGCTAATTTTTACAGGGTTTCCTGTTCCTCGGTGAGCACGGACAGGGAAAGTGGGAGGGGAAACAAAAGGGCGAGAGTGACAAGAGGATCGCGGAATCCAAAGCACGGCAAAAGGAAAGCACTACATTGTGCACAAACCTAGCAGACTTTAGGAGCTTCACTACTGTCTTGAAAACATGTTCTTTATTCATACATATAAATAATGTACATCTACATCTACGGGTACAGGTACATATGGTAGAAGATCCTGATGAATCGGCTGCTGATGTGGATCGACCGGCTGACGCAATATGCGGAAAGTTTCATTTCCTGCGCATGCGCGCAGTGAAGCACTACAACGCCGCAGCACGGCAGCAAAACCTCCATACGCAACGAGGCTCCTACTTTCGCCTCTCAAGCTTCAGTAGTCAAATCATCCGTGCCACCAAGAACTTCCGAGCTCCAAATATTTTCTCCGCGCCCCTCGGCCAGTCACCTGCAAGTATTTTCTCTCCCCTGCCCTCCCCCAAGCCAAGTTCCAAGTCCACGTCATCCTCGTCACTCGCCGCGCTTCCGGAAAAAAATTACTTGCCGTCCCGGAGCATCTGTGCTGCGAGAGGAGCTATGTCCATGGCGGACGTTAAGGCGGCGCTGCACGAAGTTGACTCATTCGTGCGTGGGCCAGAGTTTCAGCGCCGCTCGCATGGCTTCATTGAAGCCAACTGCGACTCGTTTGAGTTTAGCGAGGAGAACCGCCTGGAGTACACCGACATCCACAGGCGGTGCGTTTTACCCCGCAAACCATCCGACCCTTCGACTTCCCCGCCGCCTGCTACGGCGAGCTTCGGTGGATGTTACTAAGCGCCAACGCCCAACGCCATGGCCATTTGTTTTATTCCTTATAAACCCAGGTATCAGGAGGATGTCGAGGCGTTTCTGGTGGAGCACTTGGAGGGTGTTGATCTGGAGCTGCTGTTGGAACGCCTGCCGGAACTACTGAAACAGGTGACGGCTGCTGACGAGCCGCCGATCCGGGACTCGCCTTTCTCAACTACTTCTCAGCGCTGCGAGCTCAGTTCGGTGCTTGATTTTACCCATGCGATCTTGTTCTTGGCATCGCCAAGCGGGAGCTGGCTGGCTCACTGTCCGCCCACGCGCGCACATTGCAGGGTCACGAGATGGACACGGAGTCGGGCCAAACGCTCGACCTGCTTACAAATTTTGGGGACTTTGAGGTTAGTGTACCTGCGTGCCGGTATTTATCCGGGGAAAACAGCAGTGTGTGCATGTGTGCGAGGAGAGGGGAGGGGATGGAGGGAGCGTCTGTGTAAGCGGGATAGCGCGCGCGCGTGTGTGTGTGTGTGTGTGTGTGTGTGTGTGTGTGTGTGCGTGTGCGTGTGCGTGTGCGTGTGCGTGTGTTGACTATGAGTGTGTGCGTGTGTTGAATATGAGTGTGTGTGCGTGTGAGCCACCTCCAGCTAATGGCTGTGCACCTGGTGCTGCAGACGTTCAAGGAGATGATGCTGACGGCTAAGCAGGACCACATGGCAAAGTCGTCAAACATGAAGACGGACAACACCATCAGCGCAAAGGACCTGCCACGTGTTGACGTGTGTCAGAAGTACTTGGCGGAGCTGTCCGCTGCGATGGAAGGCGCGGGAGAGTGGACGTTGGTGGTGGATAAGGGGTGGTACAAGGTGGAACTGAAAAAGGTGAGTTGCGGTTTAAGTTGGATAGAATGTCGACCCCCACCCCCTCGCAATGACATTCACACCCACGCATGTATGCGCACACAGAGTCACAGACAGAGGCTCTCACACACACACACACACACACACACACACACACACACACACACACACACACACACACACATGTTTGGGGCAGCGATCTAAGAAAACATTTTTGGGTGATTTGGCTACGGCACATGGCAATCGCGAGCGCTGATGTGTCTTTTACCGCTCTTTGCGTAATATGTATGCATTCCAGCCTATGTCGGAATGTTCTGTAGAGATAATGAGCGCACGGAATGAGAATTAAGGATCATCAGAAAGAGTCGATGAACACGGCGGTTTGCAGTAGGGAGAAAATGGACTAATGTTGTTATTCTATCTCTATGCCCTTAATTTACTTTTTGATTTTGATTTGCATCAATCAAACAAGTTTTTGCTGCAAATCAAACAATACTTCGATTTATTTGACTGCTTGTTATGTAATGTATACCTCATGCGCATACATTGCATAGCACTCAATGACACCAGATTTCAGCACACAGCATTGCAATGAATCGCCATAGTTTTAACCACATTGCTTTTCGTTGTGGAGCGTTTGATTAACCACGTAGTATGAAATCAATTTGCTTACCATTACATTGTAGTACAATTCATTTATTTATATTTGATTACATTCCATGGGATTGCATCACATCATATTACACGACATTGCAATGCGGTGCATACCATAACATAACTTAACTGTGCAGTGCATTGCGTTTCACCGCATTACAGTTCACCACACTGCACTACATCACATAACATAACATCACATCACATCACATAACATCACATCACATCACATCACATCACATCTCATTTCATTATTTTCAATACACATCAAAAGCAAATCACATCACATGTAAATCAATACAAATCACATAACATATAAGTCGTTTAAATGCAAAACATGGAATAATATTGCGTTGCGTTTCGATTTTCCAACCCTACATTTCCATATGACTTTATATTATACAATGGGTCACATCACAGTAAGTCATTCCATGAAATTGTACTGCAGTAGGTTAAGACGTTGAAGATTGAGTTGCATATTGAATGAGCCCAGCGGTGTACCGTAGTGTATTTCCACGAGCGCTAAGCGCTTCACGCGTGATGCAGGTGCCTGGCGTTGTACGTGGCTGGGCCTGGTGTGGTCTTGATTATGATTTCACAACCTGTTTTCTTGATTTCGCCCTCTGCTGCTGCCTGCCGGTGACGTGGCAGGGGGAGGGCGAGGAGGAGCTGATGCGCTCCGCTACCCAAGTGGACCTCAGCCCGGCAGACGTGCGGCGGATGCTGCTGAGCTACGGGAAAGCGGAGATGAAGGAGTGGGTGGAGATGGTCGACAGCACCCGGATTGTCAAGGTGCTAGCGCCATTCCGGGAGTGGGCCGGGATATGTCGTGCTGTTCTTACGACTCGTTAACAATACTTATGTGCTAATATGCTCGACAATTGCTTTTCGCAATGTGTACAAAGCAAGCGAACGAGCAGTGTAGAAAGCAAACACTGAAACACGCGAAAATTAGCGAGACGAATTGAACTGTCGAGTGCCTTATTTACTAGCAGTTTAAGTGAAGGGTTGTTTACGTCCGCTGTCGTGACAGGAGTTTTCGCCTGACGACTATGTGGTGGAGATGAACCTCGCGCTCTCCGGAATCATGTCGTACGCCCCCATTCCCCTGTTTATCCCATTCCTTCCACGTTGTTCTATCACCGTCCCGCTATTTTCCGATGCGCTGATGATCGCGCGCTTTTGCTGCTGGGCCGCGAGCTGCGTGTATCGCTAATAATTTCTCTCTCGGAAAATGCAAACAGCGGAGTAGAAATGAGTATTCACTTAGTTGATGTCTGAGGAATATTGTATTCCGCCGCATAACCGAGCAAAATCTCCGCAGAGGTGTTTTGGTATTGCGTATCACTTCATGCTGTGCGGGGTCACTATGCACGCTCACGGGTGTCACTACGTCATCCCGGGACAAAAAGGGGTTCCCCCAAATGTATGAAAACAATTACCTTAGTTAGACGTCGAATTTCTGAATCAAACAGCGGAGCCTTTTACTCGCATTTCGTATTGTCACCATCATATGTTGTTGCTTGCCAGGCTGGTAGCGATCGGCGTGCCCAAGTCGATTACTATGCGGATCGTTACGCGCTCCAACTTTCCTGAAAAGGTAGCCCGCTTTCTCTGAACCTGCGTTAATTGTTTCGCTATTCACGCCGGGAATTTGCCAATCATGACAGCGCTGTGTTGGCGGAACACTGCAGGGTGATTTGTCAGTGGTATCGTTTCCGTGGGATGTGGAGTCGGACCGCCCGGCAGAGTCGGGCATTATGAAGGTGCGCCGGCCCGAAACTGGTATACTGGCTGGATTTCACGGCTGAAAAACTGTACAGCTGTCGAAAATGTTCTTTGAAAATTAACATATGAAGGGCTGAATTATTTCATACGGGAAGTTTAATCTCAACGAGTTGCGGCCGGAGATTTTGTGTGATTGCCATTCTTTTTCACCGAAAGACTATATCTATTGCCGCAGCGATATTGAAACCCCGATAGAGTCCAAGAGCGAGTCCTTGCTAACTCGCACTCCTGTTATACCGTCGTCGACGACATGTAGATCAAGGCGTCATGCATCCGGCCCGTGGAGGGGGAGCCCAATAAAACGCTGATGACGAGTCTGGCGCCAAAGTCGGGAGGGGGGTGGGTCCCGTCTTGGGCATTGAAGGCCATGTACTCCCAGTGCGTCCCTCCTCGAACCCCCAAAAACACGACTTGCCAGTAACGATCTATAGCGGCCGGGATCTTGTCACTTCTGACTTGGTTTTTATTTATAAATCATGAACGAGCTTTGACATCGCGGTGCTCTGTTTCCTGCTTCTCCGAACGGCCGTCCCCGTCGAATCTGGGCAATTGGGATCGAAATAAGACAAAGCTGTATTGGCCGTTGCCCTACAATGTATCACATACTTCGTCGAATGTTTGAAAAATATCCACACGGCACACCCCCACGCAGTGACCTTGGCGCGTGGCAGAAACCGGTGTATCGTAAACTTTCGCGGCAATTCGACAGTCGCGTTTTGGCAGTCGATTTGAAAGAATGGTGTTGCCGCCAGTAAGTCGTCCTTGCACATGATCCTAGATAATGAAAGAGGTATGCGAGCAGATAAATTAATACCGACGCTGTGTTTCTATTATACTCGTGATTATGTCTCAAAAATCCAAGGAAGTTTTTGTTATGCAGTATCGAATAGATGACCTGTGCATCAGACTGATTAACGTGACCGCTCTATTCATTACTACCAAGATGTCAAGAGTGATTGTAGTATTAAAACCCAACTTAGATTTAACTGTGCCGTTCTGAGCTGTATTCGTTGCCGATATGAATTAGTTGAACCGGGCAAATTTTATAAATGTAGCGCTACCTCACCTGCCCGACCCATCAATCACTTTCATGTTTGTGCTGTTTGTTTGCAGTTGGGGGCCGAAACACGTGACCAGCATGGTGACAAAGTTCAAGCGGTTCAAGGCAATGGAGGCAGCTGGGTGAAAAGACGAAGGTCTCCCGTTTCCAGAGGCCACCACGTTATTGATCAGCTGTTGGTGTGTGAATACACGGCGACGGCAGTCAGTCTGCACACGAGCTTCTTCGCTGGTCGGCACATGTCAGCGATCTTGAAATTTTGCTGCGAGTATCTCATTTAAATTATGCGCTTGAGCACTGCAGAGTTATCACTTATTACAGGCACGCAGCAGCACACAGGTCTGCACTATTCGTGTCATATCGCGTACATCGTGTCAAAACGAGACAGCACTGCTGATGAGGTCGTCGCATAAACGCACCCAATAAGGTACATTTTTTGAAAACTATATCACTCGCGGCTTCGCGAGCACAGCCCGAAAAGTGTGCCTACTAACGTAGCGACGACTAAGACACTCAAATAAAATGAATTAATTATCAATATCACTGGGTAACGGTCGATGCCTGTAAGCTCTTGCAAACGCTTTAGTGGCGCTCGCTAATCAATGATGGGCAGTTCCTTTTTAACCGGTTTTCGCTTAATCTCCGGTGCAATATCAAACTCGGAAAACTCGTCGGTCTGCAACGCGCCCTTACGCTGCTGACCGGGAGCCGACTTCCGGTACCCGCAGCGTCGGTTGTGCTTGCTGTCGCCTGGGATGTAGCTGCAGAAGGTCAGATACTGGCCTTGTGCAAGAGCGCGGAGCAGCTCCCGCTCTGTGTTGAATGAGTGTGTCTGCCGGAAAAAGGAAATTAGCAACATGGTTACTACCGCGACAATCACAAAAAAGAGAGAAAAAGTAGGTGAGTAGCTATCTGTCTGTGACAACATTTACCTACGGGGGAAAAAATGTTTCTCAACAGCATTCTGAGTACGCTGCACATATCATCACTCTATTCCCCACCCCACACTCCCCCCACCACACACACAAGACTTCAAACATGCGGGCTTTTCGCATTTGGAAGTGTGGCCGGCGTGCACACATAAAAAAGAGTATTGGGAGCAGTTTTAACTTCGAAAGCAGCAGCAAATTTCGTCAACTAGTAAATACGGATCGCTAATTTGCCACTTCGAAAACAGTACCTAATGTCAAAACTTAACACTGCAAAGTGAACTATCGGGCCAAGGACTATTGTAGGAACACATTGATCTGCGAAATAAAACGACACCAGGCAGACTGACAATCACAAAGCAAGCTCTGCAAATGGGTGGTGAGGGCGCGAACGAGCGGGCGTACCATATTCATCGAATTTTTCTTTTTTGAATGTTTCGGCGAAAAAATGTGAAAATAGTGGTACTGCTGCGCCTCGCCGCCCTCCGCGTCAAGCCCGAAGCCGTAAAGAGTGACGGTGTCGCATGCCTGGAGCATGAGATACATCGCGATGAAGCCGGATGACGGGGTGTCTCCGCCCTCGAAAGGGCCAATTCCGGACGCGCTCATTCGTTCCCGATAGCTTACCAGCAGACGGTGCGCGGCCCCGATGACGCGCGACGACATGTACAGCACGCTGTGCCCAGTGGCCGGAAACAATGCGTAAGACTCACTAACCACCTTCAGGGTTAAAGCACGATTCTGCCATTCGAGACTGTCGAAAATGCAAAGCATGAAAAAATAAACACGGCATGCTATAAACGATAGTTTTTTCTGCAGTTCAATTGCGCTATCAGACGCTGCTTGCGTTTTACTGTTCATTAATATCAAACCTGTTAGCTAGGCAGTGGCTGCGCATGCAATTATACTTGTCAGGACTGCAAGGATTGGTTCAGTGGTTCTGGCTTGACAGCATCGACGTGGCTGAACAGCAGTCTATACTGCTGGAACATTATGCGTGCTGTTCATATGAACTATAATTTACAGGAAATTGCAAAACGTATAGTTGTACTCATTATCTATTGTCAGAATGAGCACATGCAGTTACAACAGCGCAAGCGCGGCAGTGGGGGCGAGATTTCACACCTCACGTCGCTCCTTACTTTCTTGAGTGTCTGCACAAAGGAATCGTATAGATGCGGTCGTGCTCGAGTGACAACCACAGTCACCGACTGCGTGGAACGATCGGCAGCAGTCAAGCACGCACGGAATAAATAAATACTTGTTATAAATTTGTTTCTAATACGTCCCACCTTTCCGAAACAATCACGCTCGAGCTGAATACGACAGCGTGTCCGGTCTTCATGGGTATGGGCAACTTTGGTGCTAGATGGTGCTGCTTGGGTAATGAAAACGGAGATACATAGGTGATCGGACGACGAATAGGTGGTCGTCAACATGAATAGCGCCACGATATGTAAACAAGGCAAAGTACTACTAATCAATGCGGGATGCTGACCGACGAGCGAAGGACACTACGGCTTCTGATTGACCGTCGCTTGCATTACTGTTCATAAGGGGTTATATGAGGATGTTGTTGCTGACAGCGATATAGGGCGGGGTGGGAACCTGTTCGAGGGGGAGCTTCCCTTCGTCCACGTAGTTAGTAATACCGTACTTTCCCGTCCATCGCGTGTTTATAAGCCGAAACGTCGTCTTTGTCCCAACGTGGCGTTTATACCTAAAAGCAGCACGACAAGAATCATATTCTGAATCAGAGAAACCCATTCGAAAAGAAATCCAAGCGTATCATTCATCGTAACAAGTCTGAAGTCGGCCGCCGAGGAGCTTCGCCAGGAAAGGAAATTATTGACGCTCAACACATGCGCCTTTTACTGAACGTGATGTCTGGCTATCAATTGGCAAATAGGAGCTGCTCCGACAAAACGGCATTCGGGTGTGAAACACGCCAAGCGCAGGCGTCATAATTTTGCCGATTTTGAGCGAGTAGTATGGATATCGTATTCATTCCAAAACTGCTTCAATAACTGAACCGATTCAAGAGTTTTCTGCCGGTCAGCCTAGTGGCAGCTAGTAATGTGATAAAGTACATTCCAGCGACACCTCATACAAACGAGCGACAGTAGCACATAAGCACAGGAGTCCAGCGCGGGTACTGCGTGTCCCCTGCCTGATGCTCCACTTTAATCAAATGATTGTCTTGATTGATCGTTGGGCCGGGCGGCGCACCTGTTGTCTGGTAAGCCGGGCGGTGCCTGGTTGATGCGGACAACCACGTTGTGCGAGTCGATGGCGGCGCCGAAGGTGGAGTTCAGCAGGCTCCCGGAATTGCCCACCACCGCGCAGGAAGAGAAATTGTATCGCCTGCGAAGAACAGTACTCAGAAGAAAAAAACCGTGCCCATCTTCATAGTCGCGTCGACAATCACTGCAGAGGGCCATCGTCAATCTCGATGATCAAAAAGTGATGGATGCCGGTTTAGAAATATCATTTCAGTTTTTCCGAAACGCTATGTCCGCGGTTAACCACTTCAGGCTTGCTTACGAAAATATATCGGCATTCCGAGCCGCTCAGCCACCTGATGAACCCTCTCAGGGTGAAGGATCCGATACCAGTGCAAAAAATACCTTAAGCAGTTTTGCTTAAAGCACAAGTAAACAATGCATTAAAAACTCAAGTAATGCCAGCATAGTTTCTAACAATTAAAATGCGTCTTCGTCTGTTAATGAGATAAAATGGCAATACATGCCAATATCAAAGGCTGAAGGGCAACGCGATTGAGAAAGTGGGAAACTATCCAGCCTTTACCGTAGGATTCGCATGTCCGGGGCAGGGAAGGAGCGGTTGTTGTGTATCTTGAGCCCACTGCGCAATAAAACCCAGCCAGGCGACAGAATTAGCTCAGACGCAGCGGAGACGAATGCACAGCGACATACGAATATCTCAGTCGTAATCATTGGAATGGACACGAATAGGGCCTCTCACCCTTCACCCGCGTAGTGCTCCATCAGCTTGTTGTAGTTACCCTAAGAGGACAATAATCTGCTCAGCGCGTCGATGCATTGCAAACAATATGCGAAGACGGGAATATTACTGCAGTGTCAGCAAACATTCAGCCTCCGAAACTTTCAGCCAAATACCGCCAGTATTGGTCAATGAGGGGGGGGGGGGGGGGGGGGGGGGGGGGGGGGGGGGGGGGGGCAAAATTGAAGAACCCCCGTCATCCCCCCCCTTCACTAAACAAGTTAAACAATTCACACATAATCATACTAAAAAAATTGGACTAAATTCACACACACACACACACACACACACACACACACACATGTAGAAAATTCAACAAACAACCACCATCACACCTACCACCACCATCACACACATACACACACACACACACACACACACACACACACACACACACACAAATGCAGAAAATTCAACAAAGAACCACCATCACACCAACCACCACCATCACACACACACACACACACACACACACACATACCAATTCACAAAGTTAAACAAGCACCCACCTTCGACATACCATCCACACGCACACACACACACACACACACACACACACACACACACACACACACACAAAATAAACCCGTCTACCGACACACACACACACACACACACACACACACACACACAAGCACACACACCAATGCATACAATTAAACAAACACACACCTTCACACCTATCATCCACCCCCAGACACATACACACAAACGCAGACACAAACACATCCACACGCGCGCGCGCGCCCGTGCACGCGCGCACACAGATGATAAGGGGAGACGCCGACAGACACACACACACACACACACACACACACACACACACACACACACACACACACACACATACACACACACACACACACACACACACACACACACACACACACACACAAATGCAGAGAATTAAACAAGCACCAACCCCCACTCCTACCATCCACCCTCACATACATACACACACGCAGACACACTCAAACACACACACACACACACACACACACAGAGCGGATACTAAAAACTCTAAATCGCATGCTTGTAGATGTGTAATTTTTCGCGCCCTTCCTCTTACCTCCCCACCCACCCCCCCCCCCATAGACCCCTTACATTATCTTAATACTGACACTCGAGCAGACCCCAACCTGGTGGACGAATAATTCGGAGCGAGGTAGCAAGTTGCGCCCATTCTTAGGGTGGATCTCCAGGCCCTCGAGTGGAGGTAGCGGTGGTGATGGCGCTGACGTTGGACGTACCCCTGCACAATTTGCTATCACACCCTCAGCTCCCCTCACCCCTTCTCTTCGCCCTTACTCCTTCCTTCTCGTTCCTCTTAACACTGACCTGTGCTCAACTCTTTGTTCCTCAAAGAGACCTTCCAGAACAGAACTTCGATAAAACTTTACATGGTAATTGTTAGATATCCGTGGGAGCTTTAAATTGCAGGGGAAAGATGGGGGGAAGGGAGGGGAGCGCGCCTGCCGTTCGTTGCGCTGCCGCCTTTGCCAGTCTCTGCACCGCTGCCTTTGAGGGCTGCCTGCTTGTGCCTCCTTTCGCGGCCGCTCGCGACTCGCGGCCCTCTGTGACAGTCCGCAACACCTGCAACAGTGTCAATATGACCAATTGAACACCTCCTCCTGATAGACTTATCTGGGCGGGGGAAAAGAAGCGGCCGCCTGCCCTCACTCGCGCTCGTTACCTGCTCCGTGGCCGAGCTCCCGACCTCGAGCGGCTGCGCGTGTTCACTCGGCCGCCGTCGCCCGGGCCCCGCCACCTGCCACCCACAATCACACCAATTCGCTCCGTCTGAACCCCCAGGCACTCATGAAACAAAGCACCCTCGTGAACCATACCTACGCGATGCTACTCGAACACGGCTGTGGACGCTGAATAAACATTCTCAGATGAAATCGTCGAAAACTCAAAAAAAAAAACAAAAAAACAGCAGTGTGGAGAGTTTTTTTGCCGCCTAAAGCGACGCACCTTGTACAGGATCCCTGCCGTCACTAATAGAAGCGTCGCGAAGATCAGTGCATCTATCGCCAGCCCCCGTGATGCCCGCCTGCTGACCAAGTTTAACGATAAGTCAGCAAGCCCTTTTCGTTCCGAACCGGAGCCAACAGTCAAATTAGCAGACAAAAAATATCTGAATATAAACTCCAATACATTTAGAAAATTTCAACACCTCAGCACCAACAGCCTCACGTCGCACCTGCGACGCCTTTGCACAACTGAGGCTTTCATTGACCGACGCTATTGTGAAAATCCAATCACACACGTAAAGCTGTATTCCGCAGGGACCTATAGTATCCGGGTGCTGGACTTCGAGCACCAGAAGACGGCAGATACCGCCCCCGATAACCTTGTTGCGGCGCCAGCGTCCAGCACCGCAGTCATTATCGTCGCCCCAGCGTCAAGCCGTCGCCCCTAGTCATCGCTGGCTCGATATTTGCCAAAGCACCGTAGAAAGTAGCAGCACGACTAACACCGTCTTAAGACGCCATCAAACCTTCCATTCTCAGCCTGCTCTGGAGCAGAGAGAACCCCAAAGAAGAACGAAGAGTTGTCGGTGTAGCTTCGAAGGCTCCCCACAGCAACTCCATTTCAGGCTAGACCTAGAGGCGGTTTAGCAACTTTCCCCGCCATATGTCTATACCGTAGCGCACGGCATCGCGAGGAGGGCGACTACAGATACGGTAACTATGTACGAAACTGCGCTGGTATAGGAATAATAAACAATGATATTATTAATGATCATCATCAGTACTAATAATCAAATTGCATTCCCTAAGCGTCTGTGTTTGGGCAGCAGTCTGTATTGATACCCGTACCATGTCATAGTACGGAGGATGGCCGCATAAATGGCGAACATTTTTAATATAGCGACCATCGGACGTTTACTGATTGGGAGGATGAAATTTACTATTTGTTCCGATAGGAAACCTCCATGGCCGGTGAAATTGGGAATAAAGCATTTTTTAAGCCATAGCTTACCGACGCTCTACTACTACATTTGTAAGTTTAACTGCTAATTTCAACCAACTTTAAACAAGCAGTACGGGTTAAAAAGCGATTCTCGGCAGTTTGATGCCACCGCTAGCGTATTATTCGCCGGCATCTTGCTTATTCCACCTTATTGCGCACGAGTAGGCAACCAATCTACCTCGCGCCACATTATAGCATTTAGCGAGTCGATAGCGTAGGAGGCGAGGCTAGTTGAGATATTCAATTAGCGATAGGCTGTGGTGCAAGGTCTGACGGGAAAGGCAAGCCGCAAAAATGAGACTAAGGTACCCGTGCAACCTCAGGCAGCGCGGGCTCGCGCTTAGTATAACTGTTGCCGTGGCAGTGCTCATCGTCACAGCTCTTGGCGAGGTCAGAAATGGAGTGAACAACGGCGAGCGAAGCGCAGAACAAGATATTCCCCACATCGAGCTCGTCAAAGCCGACGACAGGTATCATTCAGAGGAGAGGCTAAACGCGTACGGCGTCACGTTCGACTTCGCGATCGGGAACGCTAGCGAAGCGAAGCCGCCAATAGACGTACCATCGATCTACCGTGCACCGATGGCCAAAGCCAACAATACCACTCCTAGCGGGGAGGTCTCTGCGTCGGCGGGAGGAGAGGTGCAAGAGGATGGGCGAGAGAGCTTGCCGGAGAGCTCGAGCGAGGTAACGGAAAAACTTCCCATAGTACATTCGACGTCGCTGTCGATATACGATTGAACCAAACTGGGAAACTATCGAAATTGTGAGGCTTGCGGCTTGAAAATCTGCATGCTTGGTATGCCTAATATAGGATGGACACGGTTGCAACTGGGACAGCTGGACGGATCATTGGTCTCCCGGCGCGGGCGAGCGCGACGGCTGTTGCGTATGCCACAAATACAGCAACCAGCGAACCGTGCGAGCCTGCATGTCATGCTGCTGCTCCAAGGGCTACCTTCCGTGGCGCTACACCGGCTGCAAGGGCATGTCCACGAGCGCCAACCCCGAATGTGCATCACCCTAAAACAACATCTTCCTTCGCAACCGATGTAAAACCAAAAACATATACTGTGCTGGCAATTTAGTGTGTAAACGTATGCAGTCCATGAGTGGCGGAACGGAAGCAGAGAACGTTGTAAATAACAAAATAAATACAAAAAGGGCGGATCGGCGAGTCTTGCTATCACACGAAGTTTTTGCCTATATATAGCATCGATGCGTTGGAAGCATCAGGAGATTGCTATCCAGGTGGGGCTAGCTTCGGGTGGCGACCGTTACGGGGATACCAGCCTTGCCGGGAATCAGCGCGTGGCGGGACGACGGCGGGTGAAAGGGGTAGACGGAGGTGGGAGGTAGGGTGCGGTTCGGGTTCCCTCGGCGCCCTGACTGATGATTGGTGCTGCTGCCCCCGCGCAACCCCTGCTGCGAATACGGAACTCGTCCACCTGGCATCAGCACAGCCAGCATGAGGGCGTTAGAACAGGATTCCCAAGGATACTCAGGACGAAAATCAATAATTGCGCACAAAATTATGTCATAATACATAATTCCGAAGGCGTCTTAAGGTGTTTTTCTTTTTTTCTTCTGACAGTGGGATTATATCTGTAAAGGCACTGAAACACAGACATACACATAAACCCACACACCCCACACACGCATGGTCTGGCTCTCTCGCACACACACACTCACACACACACACTCATACACACACACTCACACACACACTCACACACACACACACACACACACACACACACACACACACACACACACACACACACACACACACACACACACACACACACACACACCATTTTCAAAAATTTAAAGCAATAAATTGAACATATCATAAACTATGATATATTAATGACAAAATCATACTCACTGTAACGCCGAATAAATAAAATCCTGAATTGGCAGTACACGGGCCACACGGAAGTCCCTGGTTTGTTCGCAGTGAGCACGTTTGACAGGTAATGCTAGGCACATAGTGATGTTCAAAGTGATGACGACAATGCAGAACACTTTCTGTAGCAGTCACATGCGCAGTATACAAGAATATGTATGTAAACGTCTAGACATATACTGTAAATTAAGACATGCAAAAATGTGCGAAGTGCACGTGCGCGCGTGTGTGTGTGTGTGTTTAAGCGTATGTGTGTGTGTGTGTGTGTGTGTGTGTGTGTGTGTGTGTGTGTGTGGCTCGTGTGCGCATACCATGTGTGGGCTGCACTGTTTTGGCTGCGCCATGGTTAAATGGCCAAGTTTGCCCCAGATGTCCGACAGGCAGCTGCCCATTTTGCGCAGTCGGAACGCCTGCCATTGCTTCCACCTTCAGCACTGCACCACCTCCCACCCCACGTGTGGCCTGTCTCTCGGCCAACGTTGCCGTTCTGCGCATCTCAGTTGCACCTCTAACCCCTGGCTGCGCTGTGTGTCTACAGTAAGGAATATAAAGCCGGTTAAATCAGCATCATCACAATCACAGAGCCCATGTTATCGCCACCAAATGAGAGGATAACGTCGCAGAACTTCTGCCATTTACACAGAATTGTGTTCAACAGTACGCACTGTCTTAAAAACATGTTAAAATCTCAGGTGAAATGCGTTCCATAGTGGTAAAATGTAGAATGGCACTGCAAACAGAAAATCGCAATAAATTGGATTGACTGTTTCATACATCATTAACTACATAAATAAACAAACTTTACAAAAACAAAAAACAGATAGAAACGCAGGCTGATGTTCTACAACCAAAGCTGGTATAGCAAGCGTGATATGCATCAAACAAATGAAATTTGTCAAATACTGACAAATTACTCAAAAACACGTAACACGACGGAAAGAAAACCAAGAAAACTAGTCCAATCTTAACAAGTAATCGAAACAATGCAGGCAGCATAATGGAAGAGAGGAACACAAATAGAAACGTTCGTGAAAACCTTAGAGTTTGGGTGCATTGGATAGGTTTAAGCACTCACCGTGTCTTCGCCGTCTCCAGCGTCGGGGAGGCATCCTGCTGACGCTGAATGGTCCGCTCCCGAGGCGAGCTAGTTGTGCCACGACGATGGTTCCCATGCGCCCCCAGCGGTCCACCGGTTTCGGAAGACACTGCCCCTGTGACCTCGGGCGGAGGCGACCCAACCGAGTGGGGCGAGACCAACGTGCTGGCGCTGGCGAAATATGAGCTATGTGCCCGAGACGCGAACGCCTCGGCCGTAAGACGACTAGCGCCTCCCGCGGCTGAGTTCCCGCTGCGTGGGTGCCGGGGAGTTTCTGGTCTTGGTTTCCGGGGCGCGGCTCTAGAAGAGGTGCTGACCGTGACAGCTGGTCGAGCCTGCATTCAGCATCACAAGGTCGCAATATCAAAAAGCGGTGAGCTATTTAAACCCTAAAAACCCCTTATTGTACAACGACAGACAGTGTTCGTCGTGGTAGGTCCACCGACCTGATTCCGAGACTCTGTATTAGCCGGGAGAGAAGGCCGGGGAAAAGTCGATGTCCGCGAGAAGGTAGCCGCAGACGGCGCCGACCGTGACGGCTTCTTCAGGATCGACCGAAGCGGGACCTAAAAAAAAATCCATATTAGGGTATTAGCTTGAACCTAAATCCTGAAGCAGTAGCCCACTCACGAGACTTCGTGAGCCCGCGGAGCGGGCAGAGCCTCTATAAAGCTCAGAGGGTGCTGAGCGTCTATAAAGCTTAGCCCACCTGGCCCCTGTGGCGTGATTTACGTCGTGTGCAGGGCCCCTCCTCAAGCGGTTCTGCCCACCGCACGCGACGTGACGCGTAGCACCCTTCCCCCGGATGCGAGTTCCGTCGCCCGGATAGCCCGCGCCCCGAGCTCGCTGCCGCATCTGCCGCCAAAAGGAGCGAGTTGGGCATACGTGAGTTGCACAACCATTTCGAATACAGGCCAGGCAAGATAACAAGTATTACTTTGGTATCCGCTTCCTGACTTGGGCAGGCCAGTGGTAGGCGCTGACAAGAGTCTCTAGTTGTCAATTCAGTCATAGCACAACTTGTTTCTCGTCGCCGTTATCGTACAAAACACAACATTCAGCGTGCGGCAAATACACCTGTAAGAATAACGCGGCGGGCCGCAGCACCTGTGCCACGTTTGCCGGAAAGGTCGGACATCCCTGTACGACACCAGTGCTCTGACTCCATGCGAATCGTGATGACAAATTATTAAGCCTGGTATTTCAGGGGTTCCGCGCGCTTCTGCAGCTTCCTTTGTGCTGGTGCTGGTTGCGGATGCTGCGGGCAGCTACTACTGACTCATACGGTTGCAGCTGTTATTGAAATGAACAGCAGCAAACGATGCTGGAGGCGCAGTGATTATGGTCATTATTATTATGTTTGTGCACCTGTACCCAGGTACTGCGTACACGCATTCTAATGTAAAGCTGCTAATGATTAGTCGAGCACTACCCGTACGCAGCAATATCACAATTAATTAATTTTTTTTTGTTTATACATGTTCAGGTTGTTTTTAATACATAGAGGTTTGCGAGCAGGGCTTGGCCGAGCAGGCAGCCGCCTCTACAGGGATGCATGTGGGCAAGTTGTTGGCCTCCTAGCGCCGCAAGGTTTCTCTAACCGCCCATGTCGCTCACGCGGACAACGTCTTGAGCGGGTTGTCCGCCGCCGCATACGGTGTGGAGGCCGCTTCTTCCTCGGTTGGGATGCCTTCTCCTTCCACGGCGCTCTTCACCCGCGCCATGGACCGCAAGCATCCCCGTGCTTCCTCAAGCGGCACGTGAGGCGCTGTGTTGTCGCCTCCAAGTGTTGCATTTTAAAAGTTGCCTAGGAGTGTCCTTCTTTCAATATGCTAGGTTTGTGCACAATCAATGTGGTGTTTCCTTTTGCCTTGCTTTGGATTTCGTGATCCTCTTGTCACTCTTGGTCTTTTGGTTCCCCTCCCTTTTTTCTTGTCCATGTTTATGTTGTGCTTCTTGTAATTCAGTCGTACTTTGCAAAACCTACTAACATTTGTGACAGAACGTACACTCTAGCGGTAAAGCGATATTGTAAAAGCGGTCCGTCTTACCCGGACCTCGAGGTATTCCTCAAGGAATGGGGAACGCCTCGCGCAACGCTCCAAGCCATGCCTCCAACGAGCAACACTAACCTAGCGTCAGCCCTTAAGCATTTGCAACCCCCAAGCACTTGCATTCTCCGCTTTGCACTCGCCCATCTCGCCCGCGCAATTGCATTATTCTTGACTCTCGTAGTCGGACATGGTCAGTTCACATCGTCTCGAGCGTCACGAGATACTTCCCCACGTACTATATGTAGCCATTTGACAACATGCTTCTTGAACAATCGACCTCCGCGATCTGCTGCTTGCCGTCGAACATCGTACATCAGGACAAACTCGAATTGCAGTTTCGGCTCTCGAACTGCGGATTTCTGAGCAAATTCCGGCGTCTAAGGCCCCCTTACTTGCACATCTTGAGAGTTTAACGAGCCCATTTGTGCCTGAATAAATATCAATCCACCTCCCTGACGCGACCAATGCAATTCAGGTTGGTAAGGCAGGCCGTGAGCCACCTATCGTCATGTTGAACGACGACTCCGAGCTTCTCGAACACGACTTCGTCGACTTCGTCGCTTGCGGCAAAGTCATTCATATCGGTTTGAAACGCCCACCGCGCGACATCGACGAGCCCCGCCTCTAGACGTTGACATGCGACACGGCGAGCTTCTATAGGGACAAGAAGTCCCAAGCGGGATACGACAAAAAGTGCCTCCGCATAAGTTGCAATGCCTTCTTCGACTGTTGCGCCAACACGGCAATTGGCGAGGGTTTGGACGCGCTTCCGGCCGGACCTCCAATATCGCCGGAGCACGCCGCAGCCACTGCCCTCATCCGAGCGGGTCATCGCACCCCCGCAGCAACGGAGGATTCTGCTCGTACTCGTTTGGGCTTCCTCCGCATCACCAAGGGCGGACAAACGAGCTCGGATTCGGACCGAATGTTCGCTGAGCTCGCACACGAGCGTTTTGTCGGCCACGTCCTACCGCGGTCTCCGGCACAATGGACGCGCCACGCCAAGCGATCGTGGAACAAACGCTCGAAGCCACTCCGTATGATGCCGACAAGGCAACATTTTGAGCAGCTTTCGCGGAAATAACACCAATAATGTCACCCGGACAAAACACCAAGGCCAAGAAGGCGGCAGTCAACAAGCGCACGATTGTGGTTGTAGTTGCACCAGATACAAGGGCTACCCCCGGAATCTAGCGAAACGACGGGACCAAGTCACCCACAAAGAAATAATAGTGTGGCCCGCCGCGCCGACTCTTGCTCTCCGTCATCCAACTACATGCGTCATCGTGTGCGGCGAAAATGGCGGGAGTAGGAGCACATTGGCGCGAGCGGTCAAGTCGTGAGCTGAAACCGCCACGGCGTGCGGGTCAAATTCAAGCACATCGTACGGCCCAAGCCTCTCAACCACGGTACCTTCATGACACATGCTACACAATCCCAACTCAACGTCCTCGCAACATAACTACCTCTATTCGAGGCCTACGGGGCGTGAGAGCGCGCTTGTAAAACCCGTTACGTCTCCCGGATGTATCTCGTTCCCAAGCAAGCCATGCGTCAACAAGTGACGCTAGTTTATCGACTTACGCGAACTCAACAGCTATTGTTCAGAGTTATTAAGTATGTCGTGCGAGACCCTCAAGCAACTACGCCATCTGTCACGACCGGCGCCTACGTCGTATCCATGGACCTCGCAGACGGCTACTACGCGCTCGGCATCCGGGAGGAGGACCGCGACTTCTTCAAGGTCAACTACCGGAGCGAGTTGTGGCGCCTAGTATGTTTGTCGATGGATTGGTCACGGTCGGCCTACTCCTTCTGCAAGCTAGCCCATGCGTCCACCAACTGCTTGCGGCGTCCAACTACTCCGCCGACAACATGGAGGTCTACCTCTCACAAGCCCGCGCAACGTATTCTACGAAACATCCGATGGCGTGGAGCACATCTACTACCCTACATGAACGATTTTATGTTCATGGCGGATTCCCAAGCCGCAACGCTACTCCAACGCAACCGCGTCGAGATGCTGCTATACCGACTCGGACTTCATCACAGCCCCAAGAAAGGCTTGTAGTAACCCACTCAGGTAGGTGACAGCCTCGACCTCACGATCGACCTCCTCAAAGGCGAGTTTTGAGCCCCCACTGGAAAACTACGCGCCCTCTCCAAGCAAGCTTCAGCCCTTCTCGGCCGCGCAGCCTCCAATGCCCCTTTGGCTCCGAGCTAGACAGCTCACCTCGTTCGCCGGGAAGGCCTAATTGCTACACTTCGTCATCGAACATGTGGGGAGCATCACATGTGGCCGTCGGTGGAGGGTCGTCATGGAGGAAGAGGCTGCGGAAACGAGAGCCATGGGCTGGAGGAAGTTGGAGAGTTGACGGCAAGGTGGTGAGGGTGGCAGTCCGAGATGATGTTGGTGGCGGGAGCACAACATGGGCGTGGAGGCGAAGGACGTGGCGCGAGTGACGATGAGGTGTCGAATCTATAGAACGTTGAGACGAAGGCCTCATCTGCTCGATAGGCTGCAATGGTTGCAAAATCAACCACCAAGGTGGCTAATGGCACGGGGCGAAGAGCTGTGCACCTCGAGAAGGCAAAGGTGAGAGCGAGCACTGAAGAGGTTATAGAAGCTGCAAGTCGAGCAGTATCACCGGCCGTAAAGATAGCGGGAGAATCCGGTAGAGGCAGTGTAGGAGGACATTGGGTTGCGACCAAGGCCCAACAACCGATAGTGTCATCATCATCGTGAGTGTGGGCGACGCGGGCGGGAGGCTGGCACGGCCCAAGAGACCAAGCTAGGGGAATGGAATGCTGTTAGTTTTTCCAAGGTAGAGAGGAGGGGCGAGTGACACCAAGTCGATTGCATGTCATCGAAGGGGAGGGGCATCATTATCTTCGGAAGAGGAGTCGCCCACAAGGTCGGCGCATGAGGAGCAATCATCATCATTATCATGGGAAGGAAGAGACGGGGGGTCAAGAGCAAGGCCCACAAGAGCATCACGGTAGGAAAAGGGGATGGGAAGGAAGGCCACCAAATCATCAGGATAAGTCGTGATAATGTGAGGTGAAAGGGCAACATATGTCATCAACCATTGCAGAAGGAGCAACCGGGAACGACTAAAGAGTACCATGGTTAGAAAAGGGATGAGAGGGAGCTCCAAATTTTCGAAGGATGGGGTGTCGGCAGAAAAGAAAGTGATGACATTCTGAGCATCCGGCTTGGGCTCGAAAGAGGGGCAAACAAACACACAAGCTGGCATTGCCCATGGGACACTTGGTTTGGGATGAGGAGCATCGGTCGCAGCGACGCCAACAATCTATGTTGAAGCAAAGGCCTTGGCTTTTCGTTTTCATCCCGTTGACGCTTGAAACAGTCCATTTCTGCATGACCACGATTGTCACAGTAAGAACGAACTATTGGCTTCCACAAGTCATTGGGGCGAAGGCGTCCAAACGAGGCAGTAACTGCCGCCACTGAGTCCGCAATTGCCTTCATTTGAGCAGTCAAGTTAGCTAGCAGAGTGATGATATCATCTTGTCGAACTGCATCAGATGTTGGAGGGGGAGAGGAGTCGACGTCCGCATGAAAGGCTGAAATGCGCGCGTCCACTGGTCCTGAGGCAATCAACATGGAATCCCGAACATATTAGACAGCGTCATCAAGGGTGACAACATCTACCGCGCCTGTGGAAAAAAGCTGGGCAGTTTTTTAAGTTCTTTGTGAAGGCCTTGGATGAACGCCTCAACGCCACAACCGGAGTGGGTTCGCTGCATTGGGCGGTGCATCACCTCATTACGCACTGCAAAGCGAAGCGGGGGCGGCGGGAGAAAGGATGCAAGAAAAGCGTCGAGTGCTCGACGACCGCGATGAGGGTCTGTGCTTGACTACACGAACATGGGGAGCTTGGTCTCGGCCTTGTTGTCCTGAATAGCTTGCGTTAGCATGGAAATGACGTTGGCGTGGTGAGCACCTGAGCAAATAGACGAGGTTGACCACAAGTCGGCGAAACCCGGGCTGTTAATAATTTTGCTGCTATAAAATTGCAGCCACCAAACGAGAAAGGTAGTTGAGCCTTTAGCATTTCGAAGGGTGACGTGTTTGAAATCCTTAAACCGCAGAAAATATTATGGAGTTTTTGCTGCGACGCTGCTGAGTCTCGAGTGAGGCCACGTGTGTCATCAGCTTCACTTGCAAAAGTCGTCGCACGTGACAGTGGTTCCGGAAGATGAAGAAGAAAATGGCGACGAAACACCAAGGGTGAGACCGCAGATACCACGCGAGAGTTCCAAGAGTCGAGAGTTGTCGACGAAAACAGGATAAAGAGAACATGTGTCGTTCATGGCACAAAGGCTGAAGGCACAACCGGGAGGAGGCACATAAGACATGCCCACAAGGAACGGCAAGCACTATCCACCACGCACAACTTAAACTGAAGCTGAATACCTTGGACGTCTTGGTAGTTACGGAGGGCCCATATCCTGATGAAACGACAAACTGAATTTGTGTGTGTGTGTGTGTGTGTGTGTGTGTGTGTGTGTGTGTGTGTGTGTGTGTGTGTGTGTGTGTGATTCAATTAGGGGATGATACTGTTGCATCTGAAGAGAAACAAGGAAGTGACTTACAAAGAAAACAACAGCTCAGAGCAATTTAAGCTGTGTTGGGGCTCACTTATGCCAAAGATGTGGATCACTTACAGAATTTGGTATTGGTGGCCCTTGGGCCACCCTACACGCAATGTGAGAGGGAATCGGGTGGTTGGGTTTGCGTGAGCGATAGCTCTCGCAAAAGGCAGAAGGTGGACACACAATCGCTGCTAGTGCGTCATATACATAGTGAGCGGGCATTTTACTGTCCGTGCGCGCGTAGGCGCTTGAACCGTTAGGGGAGATGTACCGTCGGAGGTAACGCATGTTACTGCGTATTTCTAGCCATGTAATTCAAACCTCTATATTACCAATATTGTCTATTTGCGCGAACTCATTCGGTTCCCTCATCCGGTGCGAGCACAAGTAGATAATCTCAGAATTCACCCATTCTATAGTATGTTGCTCCTCTAGGCATGTTTGATCTGTGGTAGAAGATGGAGGTCGGTTGTGAGAATTCAGAGGACATGTTGATGACATGTAATTATGGGTCGTAGCAACTTCCGACGGCAAAAAATATCGCTAGGCAGAGTCTTTCACGAAATTGATTGTAACTACATCCATCGGCCTCAGAATTGGCTTAAACTGGTTCACACACATTCAAACGTTTAAATAAACATCATACTGAGAAATGCTGGCAAATTTCAGTGATTTGATATGGTTGGTGGCGGGTTTCGTAGTGGGTCACATGTGACCCCTCCCACTCTTCAACATTAGGGGGTCATCTCATGCATAAGTGTGCCCCATGACTGCTTCAGAATGGCTCCGAAATGCGCATACAGGTAGACCATAATGCAAGATATACGATATAACAGCATGGTGCAAAACAGAGAGAAGATTTGCCATCATTTAGTTACATTTTTTCCTGTTGCTGTCCGTGCTTGATTTTAGTACCTGAGCTGAGCTCTTGCCACCTAAAGCTGAGCTAGATCCCAAAACCTACCTTTCAAGTCTTATTTGCAGTCTTCCTTGCCACCCACTGCTGTGCCACGGCAGGAGACCGCTTGTTAGGGGGCAGGATGCCAGCATTGTGCCTAGCAAAGCACTCAAGATTCTGCGCAGGGCTACATATGAACATGCACAACTGTCCCTCCACCCAAGGGCCACATGCGCAATGGTGCTGCGTCTTTTTTAAGCAACACCGGCACCTACGGCGCTTGCAGCGGCCCCGCAAAGTCTCTCCAACCGGGTTCAGCAGCAAGTGGTGGGAGTCAACGGGGCGGTGGGACCGAAGGGCATGGCGCTCAAAAATCTCGCTCATGCGAATGGGGTGATACCTCATTTCATGTACCACCATTCTCCGAAGAAGTCGGGGCTGCATTGATATTGGCCAGGCTTGAGGCGCTTCCACAGCAAGAAGGCGTTGATCTCGCTCATACCGATGAGCATATGGAATTCCCTAGTCTCCCAGGGGTGGGTTTTCCATGTGTCCTCAAAGCATGTTGGCCCTTGGCGCTTGGAGTTGTGCATATCGGTGGCGTAGAAGTTCCGCCGGTAGATGGAGTGGATTGCCCACTGCTCTAGGACAAACTCCATCACCTCGAAAGTCCTATCCGCCTTCAAAACAATGTAGGCGCGCTGCATAGCCTTCCCCATGTTACTCGTGCGAGCAGTTCCTAGCAGCGTTTTGGGCTGCTTGTCCTTATCGCCAGCTGTCAATAGAGTCCACTCTTGACCGTTGCTAGTCTTAAAGGACGACGATGCACACACCCTATCCCCCCTCCCATGCAGTTGGTCAAGCATCCACATGTGCTGGCGCCCTTCACATTCCCTATCATGTAGAGACCGTGCTCGGCCAAGCCCTCAGCACACTTGATAGACGCAAAGCATCGGCAATGATACACCGCCAAGATCCAAACCACGGCTTTACACAACAAATACACTTTGATGGGTTCTTCCCCCATTCATCCACAAACTCTTTATTCGCCATGCGGTGCTTACCCTCATACGGCTCTGCAAATTTAATACACCGTGTGTCACAATCTGCCGTGGTGTGGAACTCGCGCCCCCGGTTTGTTGGCTTGCGCCCCACAAACATCCATCCCGGCATACCCTCACCTTGGGTAGCAGCGTCCTTGTCTCGCTTGCGAGTCCATAAAGCCATGGATTCGTCCATCGTCAAAAGCGGACCGGGAGAAAGATGGCTGGTAATCCGTCAATTCCACGACTCGAAAAGCCCGCGCACATGGTCGAATGGGTCCGTACTGTCCCCATAGATGGGGAGCGCAAACGCCCGCATCATGCGGCAGAACCTTGCGTACGTGACGCCGTATTGCCCCAGGTCGGCGCAGTGTGGAATGCACCCTTATACTTTTCATTGCCAAAAGGGAGCCACATGTAAACCTTTGGCCCTCCGGTGTGGCATATCAATATCGCCATGTTGTAAGCGGAAAATTGCCATACCTCCCCATGGGTGACCTCCAATCTTGCGCCGAACCCGAACTCGAGCCCACGCCGAGTCATCTCCGTGGCGGTTGTCTCCAACAAATCTGTAGGAAAAATGCTCGAAAAAAAGTCAAGGGGGGACTTCTCTGTGTAGTTGTGGAGCTTGAATGTGCCGGGCGTTGGTGACCGATGAGTGAGTAGGCGTAGGCTGTCTCGTCGGGGGTAGAGGTGACCGCGCGAATCGCTTCTATAGCAGTTTCGAGTGCCGAGCTAGCGGCGGCCGTAGATACACCATAGAAGAGCAAGTATCGATACTCGTCGCGTGAGGAAATTCTCGCGGTATCTGTAAAAAAATTGCCGGTCTCGTCGTGTCGAGGGTTTCACAGGCACGGGGCTATTGTGTCGGAGGGGGGCAGGCATTCCGCGAACGTACGGGACACGAAGTCTGTCCACTCTCTAAGGTGGATGTACTCTAGAGGGTTGTCCTTACTATCAGCTGATAGAGCGTCGTGCTCTCGTCGTCCACCCGCAGGTCTGTCGAAATCGGCTGCGGGGTTGGCTGAAGTAGTGTGTTTTGTTGGCGCGGCTGCGATGGACATAGTTTCAACCAGGGCTACTAAATGCTATAGTGCTATACCGTATTTGTTAGCAATTGTAGCTCGTATGGCGGCTATTGCTCCGGCGCGTCACCACGCGCAACGGCGTAGAGGTCGGTAGGCAATATAAGGCGGTCTGCCATCTGAACTCATGGAGTGTGTTTTCGTGCGTCGTGCATGAGACTCAAGTGATCAACACCTTGCGTGGCTAGCAAGAGCCACGATGCCGTTTGCGTGAGCGATAGCTCTCGCAAAAGGCAGAAGGTGGACACACAATCGCTTCTAGTGCGTCATATAGTGTGCGGACGTTTCATTGTCCGTGCGCGCGTGGGCGCTTGAACCGTTAGGGGAGATGTACCGTCGGAGGTAACGCATGTTACTGCGTAATTCTAGCCCTATAACTCAAACCTCTATTGATATATTACCAATATGACCAAATATCTGCATGTGCTCTCCTCATCATATTTAGTATTTAGTGATAAGAATGACAAAGCCTTTGTGAGGCTTTGCCGTTGACTAGAAACGGAGGAGGGCTGTGTCAACGCCTTCACAGAAAGAAAATGCGCGTTCCCTTGGGGGTTGCGGAGATGGTCATGTTGTAGTTGACTGTTTTTTGATATCTAATATTAGATCTGCGGAGATGGCCATGTTTTGGTTGACTCTCTGTTCACATGAAATATTATTAGATGTCACTCTAACAATAAACTGAACAAGTGAGCTGAATAAACTAGACAATTCTACCTCAGTCCAGTATATTAACTGCTAACTTGGTAGTACTTAGTGTTGCTATTGAGTCAGGAACTTCGCCCGAATAACGGGTATAGTCTTTTTGCTTAGTGGCCTGCTCCACTGCTTTTTCTCATACGAATTTCTTAAATAAGTGGTCGAAGAAAACTGTCAGCAATAAC
>JAPMLY010000107.1:130000-187500 GCA_026401115.1 Tetraselmis chui
TGCAGGCGGAGCCGTCCCCCTGGTGGCAGCTGGACCTTCCTTCCGCGCTCCTGGTCACCGCCGTGGAGGTGTGGCCCGCCAGGTGCGCCCCATCACAGCTGCCACACCCTTTCGCAGTCGACCAAATCGCCATGCCCTACCCTATTGCGGGTTTAGGGTTTGTGGCCCTACACGTAAACTGGCGTACGACTTAAAAGTTTTCAATCTGAACCACGTCAGGATATGGCAAACCTTGAATTACCTAGACCCCTGTTGTTATCCAAAACCTGTCCGCTGGGTTTCTTGTCTGGAATTGCTGAAAGTCCGCCAGCTACGCTAATGCTCGATCATGCACGTGATTAACATGGAAGCCCTAGGTGATGGTAAAACCCTAAGTTCGGAAACCCTAAACATACAAAAGCCCTGGAACTTGTCAAGTCAACGAAGTTGCAGGGCTGCATGTAGAGCTGGTGTCTTTCCTGCTCACTCAGCTAGATAAGAGTAGAGCCACGCCAACCTGAACAACCATAAAACCCCATAATATATTACCCTCTGCAATACATTCGTTCGGCGGACTTCATTTATCACTGAGCGTCAAATTAGGGCTGTCGCTGTGAGACAACTGGACGCGCGGCATCGAGGGCCCATTCTCCTGAATATTTTCCTAGTGGAAGGAATAGTAGAGTGGATGGTTGGAAGAGGGGTTCTTATTACAATCTACCGATAAACGGTAACCCGAGTGACTCCCTGGCAAATGTGCCAGTCGCTAAATTTATAGGCGTCCGGTCGAAGGTACCAGAAAGCCACCAATTCCAATTTGGTGTGCTGTGCTGCTTCTAATCTAAACTACTAAATACTGCTATCAAGTATTATGTACCCGCAGCAAAGGAACACTCTAGAAGTCTCCAGAGGCGACACATCAAACAAATTCTAGAACCGGTGCGGGTATTATTCATCATCCCACAGTTCCGGTACTGGTACTAAATATGATATGTACAATATGACGAGCTCGCTCCTTTCGTCGCTATACATACTACTCGTCATGTGACTCTATCGTTATGTAATCCTTACAGTCTGGTATCTTTATTCTACACTCCTCCACAAAAGTCTGGACAAGATTTCGCACCTGCGCAAGTAGAAAATGCAATCATGCGTCGATTTTATTGATAAATATCCTGAAATCCCAGGCAATGCTTTTGCGCGCAAAATGGAATGCACCGACAACTGCGAGGGGCGAGTTCGAACACTGCCGGGCATGTGTACTTGGGGTTATCGCGCCCGCACCCGTGCGGCACGCTCTTTCAAACATTCGCCGTGCTTGGTAGACGAAAAGAGTAACGGGCGCCCAACGCCGCAATATGAACGCTGATGCGACGGTCGCGCAAATATTATGCATAGGCGACGGAGGGAGGAGGTGTTGGGCAGGCCGCTGTGGGGGAAACGCAAGAAATCGCGTATGTAGACTTACCACCGATATGCGCACAACCCAAGGGCAAGCCGCTTTCGGCAACAATGTTCAAGCGATCATAACTTCCTGATATATGGTCAAAACTTTTTATAAAATGTACCGTTGGACGCGTCTTTTCAATGCGCGTCGAACGCACCTACTCCGGAGTTCAAACTCCCACAAATCGATTTGTTATGAATTATTTTAATTTACAAACTATTCCGGCACCGCTGAGCCGCAGTGCCAAGCAACACCCATCGAAGTCGGCTCACCTCCTGAGACGATTTGTGCGGGGTTTATCGATTTATGTTTACTAATTCTTCATTACTATTGACCTCCGAGCCCAATTCCCGACGCGTGCCACGAGTGGGGCGGGTGTGGTTGGCACAAGCACATACCCAAGCATTCCAAACACCACCGTCAACGTGATGCGTCCCTAACGGCCAAGTTGGACCTCGCCCCTCCCCTAAGCCAATCGCCCTCGCATGTTTACAGCGTGCAGTGTTTATCCAAACCTGCGTCATGTGCGTTTTTGCTCGCCTGCTTTCCAAAAAATCACCCGTGCCAGCGGCGTGAACTTCCGTGCTCTTTTCACACACCCGCAAACCAAACCTCGCGCATTGAACACGGCACCCACGCCTCCAAACCCCCTCCAAAACCCCCCCAAAAATACGGTTATGTGGAACACAGAGAAGTATGCAGCTTGGTATGAGCGCTTGAGCAATGCCCAAGCGTGGCGCTCAGAATGACGTGTGCAGTTCGGACAATTTCTCGGGAGTTTATGGGCTTAATTCGACAAACTCCACCGACAACACCCGCTTTAAGCTGAGGTCTAACCACCCCGGATGGCGGCTTACTGCTTGCTTCTCGGCTCTCCTACAATTGGGTGGTACTCGGGTATCGTCGTGCTTGACGTGGTGAGAGGGGAGCGTGTTCTTGACTAGCTTATGCTTAACATAATGCATGTCCGGACTTTTGTGGAGGAGTGTTGGATGAAACTCGAATTATCAAAATTGTGCTGATTTGCATGCCAACCTATCCGAAACCCTAAATTTACCCTAATAGTGAGTTGTTCCTCCATCGTTTGCTATGCACTCCCTTAGCCGTTTGGGGATGGAGTTGAACACGGCGCAATGGGCAGAGTAAGGAATTGTTTCCCACTCGTGTTGTATGGCCGCCTCAAAATTGCGCGGGGACAAGTCCAATCTTTTTTGTAATCTACTCGACACAATACCCCACATGTTTTCAATCCAACTGAGGTCAGGGCTTTTGGCAGGCCATTGCATCACTTGAAAGCCGGATTGAGACGAAAGCCAATTCCTAACCTTCTTGCAAGCATGAGCTTTAGCGTTATCTTGCTGAAAAATCCATTGATGTTGCGCCTCGGCCGAGGGCCTTTTTGCCATCAAAGCCTCACACGCGGGTATCAGGTGCTCCTGCAACAAGGTGAGATACACCTCACCGTTTACGCCCTTGCTCTTTGCCTTAACGCCGCTGCTCCCCACTGTCACAAACAAAGGTGTCCTGCCATACTTGCTAACACCACCATACGCGTGCACTTTGAAACAATTTTGCTCTGACACCTTGGTTGGCGGTTCATCCTCGAAAAGCACCCACTCCTTGTTCCCGGGCCCCTTATTGGACAGCCAAAAGTACTTGCTGTCTGTCACAACCACATTGTGCCATGACTTCCGTACCCATTGTTTGGCAAAGCATAGCCGTGCGCGCATGTGCTTGACTGTTAGTGAAACACGCTTCCTCGGCCTCATCTGGCGCGCTAAGTACTTGTTTAGGTACCGGCGGACCGTCTCAGCACTCACAGTCACTCCTAGCCTCTGCTGCAGCATCTTGGCAAGTTGGGGGCACTGATCGCCGCGCTTTACACCCACCTTCAAAAGGAGGGTGGCTTCTCGGGACGCCAAGGGCGCTCGGGGCCTGCCCGCCCTAGGCGTGTCGTCCACTGTCCCGGTAGCTTTAGCGCGCCGGCACCACTTCTCGACAACCCTCACGGTTGCTTTACACTCCTGCGCGGCCTTACGAGCGCTGCCAAGTCGTTCGGCTTCATGGACGAGGCGCCAACGCCTTGCGAGTACACATGGAGAAGGTGGCATACTACGAAACGGCGGCAGCCGACGTGAGCAATAAGGTCGACAAGAGGAAAAGACAGCGCGCTGGCGCGGTTGGCGGTCTCGGCTGCGAAGAACAAAGTTTTGACGAGTTCCCGCTAAGTTTCGCCAAGTTTTGCGGTCTCCCGCCGCTGTACGGGAATTTTGAAAACGTCCAACACTCCTCCACAAAAGTCCGGACAAGATTTCGCACCTGCGCAAGTAGAAAATGCAATCATGCGTCGATTTTATTGACAAATATCCTGAAATCCCAGGCAATGCTTTTGCGCGCAAAATGGAATGCACCGACAACTGCGAGGGGCGAGTTCGAACACTGCCGGGCATGTGTACTTGGGGTTATCGCGCCCGCACCCGTGCGGCACGCTCTTTCAAACAGTCGCCGTGCTTGGTAGACGAAAAGAGTAACGGGCGCACAACGCCGCAATATGAACGCTGATGCGACGGTCGCGCAAATATTATGCATAGGCGACGGAGGGAGGAGGTGTTGGGCAGGCCGCTGTGGGGGAAACGCAAGAAATCGCGTATGTAGACTTACCACCGATATGCGCACAACCCAAGGGCAAGCCGCTTTCGGCAACAATGTTCAAGCGATCATAACTTCCTGATATATGGTCAAAACTTTTTATAAAATGTACCGTTGGACGCGTCTTTTCAATGCGCGTCGAACGCACCTACTCCGGAGTTCAAACTCCCACAAATCGATTTGTTATGAATTATTTTAATTTACAAACTATTCCGGCACCGCTGAGCCGCAGTGCCAAGCAACACCCATCGAAGTCGGCTCACCTCCTGAGACGATTTGTGCGGGGTTTATCGATTTATGTTTACTAATTCTTCATTACTATTGACCTCCGAGCCCAATTCCCGACGCGTGCCACGAGTGGGGCGGGTGTGGTTGGCACAAGCACATACCCAAGCATTCCAAACACCACCGTCAACGTGATGCGTCCCTAACGGCCAAGTTGGACCTCGCCCCTCCCCTAAGCCAATCGCCCTCGCATGTTTACAGCGTGCAGTGTTTATCCAAACCTGCGTCATGTGCGTTTTTGCTCGCCTGCTTTCCAAAAAATCACCCGTGCCAGCGGCGTGAACTTCCGTGCTCTTTTCACACACCCGCAAACCAAACCTCGCGCATTGAACACGGCACCCACGCCTCCAAACCCCCTCCAAAACCCCCCCAAAAATACGGTTATGTGGAACACAGAGAAGTATGCAGCTTGGTATGAGCGCTTGAGCAATGCCCAAGCGTGGCGCTCAGAATGACGTGTGCAGTTCGGACAATTTCTCGGGAGTTTATGGGCTTAATTCGACAAACTCCACCGACAACACCCGCTTTAAGCTGAGGTCTAACCACCCCGGATGGCGGCTTACTGCTTGCTTCTCGGCTCTCCTACAATTGGGTGGTACTCGGGTATCGTCGTGCTTGACGTGGTGAGAGGGGAGCGTGTTCTTGACTAGCTTATGCTTAACATAATGCATGTCCGGACTTTTGTGGAGGAGTGTTGGATGAAACTCGAATTATCAAAATTGTGCTGATTTGCATGCCAACCTATCCGAAACCCTAAATTTACCCTAATAGTGAGTTGTTCCTCCATCGTTTGCTATGCACTCCCTTAGCCGTTTGGGGATGGAGTTGAACACGGCGCAATGGGCAGAGTAAGGAATTGTTTCCCACTCGTGTTGTATGGCCGCCTCAAAATTGCGCGGGGACAAGTCCAATCTTTTTTGTAATCTACTCGACACAATACCCCACATGTTTTCAATCCAACTGAGGTCAGGGCTTTTGGCAGGCCATTGCATCACTTGAAAGCCGGATTGAGACGAAAGCCAATTCCTAACCTTCTTGCAAGCATGAGCTTTAGCGTTATCTTGCTGAAAAATCCATTGATGTTGCGCCTCGGCCGAGGGCCTTTTTGCCATCAAAGCCTCACACGCGGGTATCAGGTGCTCCTGCAACAAGGTGAGATACACCTCACCGTTTACGCCCTTGCTCTTTGCCTTAACGCCGCTGCTCCCCACTGTCACAAACAAAGGTGTCCTGCCATACTTGCTAACACCACCATACGCGTGCACTTTGAAACAATTTTGCTCTGACACCTTGGTTGGCGGTTCATCCTCGAAAAGCACCCACTCCTTGTTCCCGGGCCCCTTATTGGACAGCCAAAAGTACTTGCTGTCTGTCACAACCACATTGTGCCATGACTTCCGTACCCATTGTTTGGCAAAGCATAGCCGTGCGCGCATGTGCTTGACTGTTAGTGAAACACGCTTCCTCGGCCTCATCTGGCGCGCTAAGTACTTGTTTAGGTACCGGCGGACCGTCTCAGCACTCACAGTCACTCCTAGCCTCTGCTGCAGCATCTTGGCAAGTTGGGGGCACTGATCGCCGCGCTTTACACCCACCTTCAAAAGGAGGGTGGCTTCTCGGGACGCCAAGGGCGCTCGGGGCCTGCCCGCCCTAGGCGTGTCGTCCACTGTCCCGGTAGCTTTAGCGCGCCGGCACCACTTCTCGACAACCCTCACGGTTGCTTTACACTCCTGCGCGGCCTTACGAGCGCTGCCAAGTCGTTCGGCTTCATGGACGAGGCGCCAACGCCTTGCGAGTACACATGGAGAAGGTGGCATACTACGAAACGGCGGCAGCCGACGTGAGCAATAAGGTCGACAAGAGGAAAAGACAGCGCGTTGGCGCGGTTGGCGGTCTCGGCTGCGAAGAACAAAGTTTTGACGAGTTCCCGCTAAGTTTCGCCAAGTTTTGCGGTCTCCCGCCGCTGTACGGGAATTTTGAAAACGTCCAACACTCCTCCACAAAAGTCCGGACAAGATTTCGCACCTGCGCAAGTAGAAAATGCAATCATGCGTCGATTTTATTGACAAATATCCTGAAATCCCAGGCAATGCTTTTGCGCGCAAAATGGAATGCACCGACAACTGCGAGGGGCGAGTTCGAACACTGCCGGGCATGTGTACTTGGGGTTATCGCGCCCGCACCCGTGCGGCACGCTCTTTCAAACAGTCGCCGTGCTTGGTAGACGAAAAGAGTAACGGGCGCACAACGCCGCAATATGAACGCTGATGCGACGGTCGCGCAAATATTATGCATAGGCGACGGAGGGAGGAGGTGTTGGGCAGGCCGCTGTGGGGGAAACGCAAGAAATCGCGTATGTAGACTTACCACCGATATGCGCACAACCCAAGGGCAAGCCGCTTTCGGCAACAATATTCAAGCGATCATAACTTCCTGATATATGGTCCAAACTTTTTATAAAATGTACCGTTGGACGCGTCTTTTCAATGCGCGTCGAACGCACCTACTCCGGAGTTCAAACTCCCACAAATCGATTTGTTATGAATTATTTTAATTTACAAACTATTCCGGCACCGCTGAGCCGCAGTGCCAAGCAACACCCATCGAAGTCGGCTCACCTCCTGAGACGATTTGTGCGGGGTTTATCGATTTATGTTTACTAATTCTTCATTACTATTGACCTCCGAGCCCAATTCCCGACGCGTGCCACGAGTGGGGCGGGTGTGGTTGGCACAAGCACATACCCAAGCATTCCAAACACCACCGTCAACGTGATGCGTCCCTAACGGCCAAGTTGGACCTCGCCCCTCCCCTAAGCCAATCGCCCTCGCATGTTTACAGCGTGCAGTGTTTATCCAAACCTGCGTCATGTGCGTTTTTGCTCGCCTGCTTTCCAAAAAATCACCCGTGCCAGCGGCGTGAACTTCCGTGCTCTTTTCACACACCCGCAAACCAAACCTCGCGCATTGAACACGGCACCCACGCCTCCAAACCCCCTCCAAAACCCCCCCAAAAATACGGTTATGTGGAACACAGAGAAGTATGCAGCTTGGTATGAGCGCTTGAGCAATGCCCAAGCGTGGCGCTCAGAATGACGTGTGCAGTTCGGACAATTTCTCGGGAGTTTATGGGCTTAATTCGACAAACTCCACCGACAACACCCGCTTTAAGCTGAGGTCTAACCACCCCGGATGGCGGCTTACTGCTTGCTTCTCGGCTCTCCTACAATTGGGTGGTACTCGGGTATCGTCGTGCTTGACGTGGTGAGAGGGGAGCGTGTTCTTGACTAGCTTATGCTTAACATAATGCATGTCCGGACTTTTGTGGAGGAGTGTTGGATGAAACTCGAATTATCAAAATTGTGCTGATTTGCATGCCAACCTATCCGAAACCCTAAATTTACCCTAATAGTGAGTTGTTCCTCCATCGTTTGCTATGCACTCCCTTAGCCGTTTGGGGATGGAGTTGAACACGGCGCAATGGGCAGAGTAAGGAATTGTTTCCCACTCGTGTTGTATGGCCGCCTCAAAATTGCGCGGGGACAAGTCCAATCTTTTTTGTAATCTACTCGACACAATACCCCACATGTTTTCAATCCAACTGAGGTCAGGGCTTTTGGCAGGCCATTGCATCACTTGAAAGCCGGATTGAGACGAAAGCCAATTCCTAACCTTCTTGCAAGCATGAGCTTTAGCGTTATCTTGCTGAAAAATCCATTGATGTTGCGCCTCGGCCGAGGGCCTTTTTGCCATCAAAGCCTCACACGCGGGTATCAGGTGCTCCTGCAACAAGGTGAGATACACCTCACCGTTTACGCCCTTGCTCTTTGCCTTAACGCCGCTGCTCCCCACTGTCACAAACAAAGGTGTCCTGCCATACTTGCTAACACCACCATACGCGTGCACTTTGAAACAATTTTGCTCTGACACCTTGGTTGGCGGTTCATCCTCGAAAAGCACCCACTCCTTGTTCCCGGGCCCCTTATTGGACAGCCAAAAGTACTTGCTGTCTGTCACAACCACATTGTGCCATGACTTCCGTACCCATTGTTTGGCAAAGCATAGCCGTGCGCGCATGTGCTTGACTGTTAGTGAAACACGCTTCCTCGGCCTCATCTGGCGCGCTAAGTACTTGTTTAGGTACCGGCGGACCGTCTCAGCACTCACAGTCACTCCTAGCCTCTGCTGCAGCATCTTGGCAAGTTGGGGGCACTGATCGCCGCGCTTTACACCCACCTTCAAAAGGAGGGTGGCTTCTCGGGACGCCAAGGGCGCTCGGGGCCTGCCCGCCCTAGGCGTGTCGTCCACTGTCCCGGTAGCTTTAGCGCGCCGGCACCACTTCTCGACAACCCTCACGGTTGCTTTACACTCCTGCGCGGCCTTACGAGCGCTGCCAAGTCGTTCGGCTTCATGGACGAGGCGCCAACGCCTTGCGAGTACACATGGAGAAGGTGGCATACTACGAAACGGCGGCAGCCGACGTGAGCAATAAGGTCGACAAGAGGAAAAGACAGCGCGCTGGCGCGGTTGGCGGTCTCGGCTGCGAAGAACAAAGTTTTGACGAGTTCCCGCTAAGTTTCGCCAAGTTTTGCGGTCTCCCGCCGCTGTACGGGAATTTTGAAAACGTCCAACACTCCTCCACAAAAGTCCGGACAAGATTTCGCACCTGCGCAAGTAGAAAATGCAATCATGCGTCGATTTTATTGACAAATATCCTGAAATCCCAGGCAATGCTTTTGCGCGCAAAATGGAATGCACCGACAACTGCGAGGGGCGAGTTCGAACACTGCCGGGCATGTGTACTTGGGGTTATCGCGCCCGCACCCGTGCGGCACGCTCTTTCAAACAGTCGCCGTGCTTGGTAGACGAAAAGAGTAACGGGCGCACAACGCCGCAATATGAACGCTGATGCGACGGTCGCGCAAATATTATGCATAGGCGACGGAGGGAGGAGGTGTTGGGCAGGCCGCTGTGGGGGAAACGCAAGAAATCGCGTATGTAGACTTACCACCGATATGCGCACAACCCAAGGGCAAGCCGCTTTCGGCAACAATGTTCAAGCGATCATAACTTCCTGATATATGGTCAAAACTTTTTATAAAATGTACCGTTGGACGCGTCTTTTCAATGCGCGTCGAACGCACCTACTCCGGAGTTCAAACTCCCACAAATCGATTTGTTATGAATTATTTTAATTTACAAACTATTCCGGCACCGCTGAGCCGCAGTGCCAAGCAACACCCATCGAAGTCGGCTCACCTCCTGAGACGATTTGTGCGGGGTTTATCGATTTATGTTTACTAATTCTTCATTACTATTGACCTCCGAGCCCAATTCCCGACGCGTGCCACGAGTGGGGCGGGTGTGGTTGGCACAAGCACATACCCAAGCATTCCAAACACCACCGTCAACGTGATGCGTCCCTAACGGCCAAGTTGGACCTCGCCCCTCCCCTAAGCCAATCGCCCTCGCATGTTTACAGCGTGCAGTGTTTATCCAAACCTGCGTCATGTGCGTTTTTGCTCGCCTGCTTTCCAAAAAATCACCCGTGCCAGCGGCGTGAACTTCCGTGCTCTTTTCACACACCCGCAAACCAAACCTCGCGCATTGAACACGGCACCCACGCCTCCAAACCCCCTCCAAAACCCCCCCAAAAATACGGTTATGTGGAACACAGAGAAGTATGCAGCTTGGTATGAGCGCTTGAGCAATGCCCAAGCGTGGCGCTCAGAATGACGTGTGCAGTTCGGACAATTTCTCGGGAGTTTATGGGCTTAATTCGACAAACTCCACCGACAACACCCGCTTTAAGCTGAGGTGTAACCACCCCGGATGGCGGCTTACTGCTTGCTTCTCGGCTCTCCTACAATTGGGTGGTACTCGGGTATCGTCGTGCTTGACGTGGTGAGAGGGGAGCGTGTTCTTGACTAGCTTATGCTTAACATAATGCATGTCCGGACTTTTGTGGAGGAGTGTATAATCCTGTATCGAAAGAAACTTAGCTGCTATTTATTAGAGGAAATACCGGATGAATTTGTTAGCATCATCATATATTACTCGCTAATACCACGCTCTCCTCTTACCACGCGCCTTACCGTTATGCTTCGTGCACTTTGAAATGTTGTCGGTATGGGAGCTATTGCCATTTGTGTCGGCCCCTCTGCATCAATTCAGGGCCGAGAGAAAAAAGCCGGTCCAGTTTGGCGGTACCTTGTGTAAACAATTTCTAATGTCTAGTTTCGACAATTATTCCGCCTCGGAATATTGTTGTAATTAATGAAATATGCTAATAAGAAAAAGCACCATAAGCCACCAAGCAAAAATAAGAAAAGAGGAAAAAACCTACACCCGAGGAACAGGAAGGCATGCCACGGCATCATCATTGCCCTATTGTAAAGCATCGCGGAGATAGGAACCCAAAGTACCTTGACTAGTAGCAAAAAGACGTTGCATGAATTTTCGCCGCACATCACCCCCAAAACGCCGAGAAGGTATAGAAGTAGTTCGACGAACGAAATGTTGCATACGGACATGAGTGTTAGTTCCTCATTGCAACCTAATAAGCTTAAACCTCGAAAACGCCTTCAACACCAATTCCCGCCGGATTTTCCTTGCAGAGTTCAACAAGAATCCCGACTTGCATCCCATTATCCCGTTGGTTGAGATTATATATTCACGGGACTCCACGGTGTATTATTTCGACCCCAACGATGCTTCCCTCTTTTACGGCACGGTTCAATCTCGTACGGGTGTCCGGCAAGCAGATCCTCTTGGCCCGATTTTGTTCAACTTGGCGATCAACATCCCCCTCCACAATATTTGGGAACGGTGCAAGGATTCAACGGCGATCCAAGCCTATTCTGACGATGGCAAGTACTTGATCAAAACGCCTTTCGTCCCGATTGTAAGGCTAGGGATCAGCCATCGGTGCATCGTCGATAGTATCATCCTCACCTGGTGATAGTGCCATCGATGTGATAGGTTGCGACATCGACATCGACACGATGGCAATAGTGCTCGCATCAATGCCATCAATTATCAAAACAATTGTAAAATACTGATTAATTTAGCCCGATGTATCAATATATCGTCCCAAATATTGATACATCGGCGATAATATCGGCTTAAATTGCCATCGATGGCAGCATCCCAAACTATCAACGCCATCAACAATCCAAGATATCAATACCATCAACATCGACGTTGCAAAATATCATTACCATCAACATCGACAAAATTCACTTGATCCCTAGCCTTACCCGATTGTGATTACGGTGGCTACGGAGGAATTGGGGAAAGTCTGCTCGAGGGTTCAAGCAATCAAACCTTTGTGCATGGTGCCTCCGGATACAACCCCTAAACTTGCTGAGGTGATACGGGCGATGGTCCCCTTTGTTACGGGTACTAGTAACCTTGGAGCCCCTTCGGCGATGTATTTCTCGATGGCGGATTGACCTCCGGCATCTCACCATGAAAACTATGTTCAGTATTGGCTGGAAGACACCGTGGAGGCTCATCAACTCCTCTTGGACAAGATCGTTTGCTTTGCAATGTCCGACTTCGGAAGGACACACCCCGCTTTTCGCTTGATGATCACGTATGCGGTACGCCGCTATGGGTTCTTGCTCCGCAACCTCCCCCCAGATATATGCCGATCGTACCTTGCTACTGCAGATAGGGCCGTTCGTACGGTAGTTCACCGAATCTTGGGCGTTTTTCAAGACGTACAAACACTCGATAAATTGAATTGTGCTAAGCGTCAGCTTTCCCTCGCTGCGGAGGTGGGAGGGCTTAGTAATGTACGGTCCCTCGAGCTAGACGTCGAGCCTGCTCACTATGCTCCAGTCACCGCCACCCTCGCCAACGCGATTATTGATTACGAGTCCGAGTCGCTAGGTCCTATGTACGGTCTCATCTGACATGAACTATTGAATGTTGCCACTTCTTCTTTATCGTTGGCGGTCCAATTGCGTTGTTCGTATGATACGATCTCCACTATAGGCGGGTTTTCGGAATCGGATCTCGTGGTGTAGACTGACGCACTAAGCGATCACAAGACCTCTGCGACCACGTTGGGCCCGATGTCGAGTGGGTGGCATCTCCGGTTAACAATGTTGTGGCGCCCGCTACCCAATTGACTTGCCTACAACTTCCGACTCCCTATGCTCTCACTCACTTGGGAGATTCCGGGGGCCACAATCAACGGGGCATTTCGCGTATTCTTCGTGCCCGGGCCTACTTTGACCTCTTGGCGTTTTGCAAACCTTCCCCACCGGACTAAATGAGGGTGATTTCGGGTACGGGTCGCGGGGTTTTAGCTCTTTTTTTCGCTTCACATGAGTCCAATTTCAAGGTGCCATCCGATTGCTATACGATTGCTAAGCATGGCAATACTTGATGCGGACCTCCGCACTTCCGCTTTGCTTGACACGCCTTCGGTTTAGTCGATCCATGACTACTATCCCTTCGCAATGGAGGATTGGGGCCGGTTGGCGCATATCGCGGTTGAGTTGGTTGATCGCCTTGCTATTTTGGTGGCACTTGGTCGCTTCCCTGGCATGGGTGTTGCTGGCTCTCGCTCTTTGCGCTCTAATAGTTATGCCCGTATGCATCATTTCGTTCGTCGAACTACTTTTGTTCCTTTTCGGCGTTTTTTGGGGGATGTGCGACTTGAATTTATGCAACATCTTGTGCTGTTGTTCATGGTACTTTGGGTTCCTATCTCCGCGACGCTTTGCATGAGGGTTGTGCTGACGTTGTGGCATGCCTTCTTCATGTTCCTCGGGCTCAGTTTTTTCCTCTTTTCTTCTTTTGGCTCGGTGACTTGCACTGCTTTTTCTTGCAAGAATTTGATCATTTACATAATATGGCACATGATGGGATAAGGTATACGGGTACAATCACGCCATACTTGTATCTTTTGTTGTTCTTTTATTTTTCTAATTTCATTCTTTGTGCGCTGCCGTCAGATCCGTGAACGAGGCGGTCACTGCCGCGTCGATGGCGGCGCGTCACAGCGAGGCGATGGCGAGGAAGGACGGCCCATCCTCGAAGTCCCGAACAAAGATCAAAAGTACTAAAAAAGGCGCAAAGTCAAAGTCGCCGGAGGTGAGGCGGCCGAAACCCGTCTTTATATTTATAGATATTTTGTGTATTTGCTTTGACATTTTTTGGTAATTGAGCAGAGTCGTATCATTCATCACGACACACACTTTATCTGTAAAGAGACACGGTCTCATTTATTTGGAAGTAATAAACCTGGTGTTATGATTATGTCATGTTTGCATGTTTTTCAAATTGTTTCCCCTTAGTCGCGAAAACGCATTGGGCTATTTTTTTGTAATAATCATTTTGGCTTATATTTATGTTTTCGCTGAACAACGTTGGCGTTGCTACTATTGCAGACTGAAAAGGTTTGTTCGGTGGATTAAAGCTGAGAGTGATGCAATTTAACTGTTAAAGTGCTTTGTATGGTCAATTTAAATGAGATGATGAAAGGGCACATGTTTTTTTTTAATAACAGGCAACGGCAGCTGTAAGTGGCGCGAGCAGCGGAGGGCTCAACCGCGACCTCATCCCCTCCCGAACCGCTGTCCGCCCACCTCTCCACCTCGCCCTATATGCGACAGGCAAGCAACCTCATTCGTTCCCTCCGCTTTCCCCACATAAAAAAATAACAACAACCCCCGTTCCCCCTTTTAAACATTATTGAACTAGTTGAGCAGCTTCTCAGTCGTTTTCACTCGCTCATTCATATGTTTATTCGTTTTGTGAATAATGTATTTATCCATTCATTAGTTTTGTTTATGAAATTAGTTATAAACGCATCGAAACACTATTTTAAGTGTGCATTGTGGCTTTTATTGAACAATTAGCGTCTTATAAATTTAAATGATTTATATTTTAGGTATATAAGCCTTGATATGAACAACTGGTAATGAGAGAAAATGACGTGTAAGTCTGGAAGGTAAGGAAAATGGAAGCAATGACTGAAACCTATTTTCATTGCCACCTGAAAGTGTTTGAGCCCACAAGTATAAAAAAACACGCAGTGATACTCGTCTCAACCATTATTGACTCTGACACATTTTGTTCAATTGATTAAAGATTTCAAATTGACTTTTTCGCAATGAAAAAGTTCCACTGATAAGGAAAATGTCGCGTCGCGCTTTGGAGCGCTCTTCAAATAACGCTGCAGCGGAATGTCGTTCGAGGATAACTCACAAACCTGACAAATGGGCATATGTTATCCATAGAAATATTATGGAATCTAAGTACGACGAAATAATTGGCGCCTTTAAACTGACAATTTGTCCATTGTACACTCTTCCCATAAAGTCCGTTACTAGTGAAATAGGGCCTTTTGCGTAGGGCGGGTGTTTACCATGTAGGGTTTCTAGGGTTTAGCTGTACTTTAGCTCGTTGAAAAGGCGGGCCGAAACTTGTGTTAACGGTAAGGCTAAGGGGGAAGCGGGGCACAAATTGGGCCCGTCACGGCTACGATATGACGTATTAGGGTTTGCGGCCCAACCCCGATTTCGGTGTATACCCTGATTCGGGCGCCCCGGAATTCGGATTTGCCACGCTTTGGCTCGGCAAAAATCCCGAAATGGGCGACACAACATGCGGTTTTTATGATCCCAGCATGTTGTCCGCAAACATGGGAGCACGTGGGTGTGATGGCATGTGCCGTTGACATGCTTGACGTGGGTGGGCTCGGGGCCGGAAAACCACAGCTTGGGAGGCTTAGAAAAGCCTAACTTCGCCGTACAGTGTCCGATTCGAGCAAACTAAGTTGCAAGTGGAAGCCCTTCCCCCAAGTAAATATAAGTTTTCAACTTAATTTACGCCTACCGGCCGGTTTTCGCGTCAAATCCGCCGTCCGATGTCATCCAAGCCCTCGTACAGCCAAATAAAGCTTTTAGGGTTTCAAAATCTGCCACATTCGCGCGGGGCTAGCAACCCCTAGACAGGTGGTACCCGCATACCCGCTCCGCTAATACGCTCAACAATCAGCGCTCTATATTTCTTCTATTCACGGCGTTGCCCATTTCATGCCCCATGATGGCATGGTGCCGTGCCCTTTGCCGCCGGCGAGATGAAGGCCCCTGCTAGGGTACTTTGAGAGCTCCCCGCCATTTTTCACGCCCGTCGATGCGCAAGTTTCTAAGGCCAACGATCCGCGCGCCAGGGTGCTTACACTCCAAGTCAACTGCCCCTCAAGCCTAATAGGCCCCCAGCCCGTGCTCCTTGGTGGTATTTCCGGGCACGTGGCAAGAAAAACCAGTGCACACGACATGCCATTCTCGGTGTCGCCGCTCTGTAGACGGCCGGGCGCAACACAGTCGGCGGATATTAGTGCAATTGTGCAAACATGCTGAGAACCCAGTGTCGAGTAGTCTCCCGGCTTGTCGCGACACTACGTGTGCCGAGCCACGCATAGAGGCGTGCATAACCTGCACATGCACGAATTTCGGCCCGCAAAATATGGGCCGAAATTCCAACGTGGGTGCCCACAACAATTGGGGCGTGCCGGTAAAGGTGCTCACGTCAGTGAACAACGCGCCGTGGTGTGCTGTTCGAAAATCATTATTCTACCCCCCAATCGAGTTGCATGGCCATCGCGGCAGTGCGTGGCGGGTAATTAAATACGTGCCGCTAGTAACGGACTTTATGGGAAGAGTGTAGACACACATGATAATTTATTACTATTTATTACGGAATTTTTGTGCACGTCTACATTTCTGACATTTTTTTTTTTTGCCGTTTGTTTTGAAAGCAGGTGGGGTGCAGGGGTGGAGTGAGGAGGTAAGGGCAGACTACACCTGGCGAGCCACGATGTCGCAACCCGTCCAAGCGATTCGAGTGACGCCATCAATTTCACCCGCGGCCTCTTCGTCGCACCAACTGACGATAGCGGAGGTCAAGGTGCACGCGGTGGTGCCCTGGGATTGCGAGCGGTGGGTGGCTCGACCGTGCGCATGAATATGTCAACTTCGCGAGCCCTTCCCTTTCATGTGTCCGATTGCGTGTGTAAGGTATATTTAGGTATCTTTGCTGTGAAAAATTTCAGTAAAAGTACATTATTTTCACTGTACATCATTTTTTGTAATGCTCGTGTAACAGACAATTTAATGTATTCAGTTCCCTGAGACTGAGTCACGCCGTTGGTCACGTTCTGAACATTATTGCTTTCTGCTTTATGATAAGTGGGAAAAAGTAATTGGTTAAAAATACAGTTTGGAGGTTTTTTGTGCACGCAAAATTGTGTATTACACTAGTAACTCCCAAATGAGTTTTATTGCGACAATCCTCTTTCCCTTTCCACTTTGACCCCTTACTTCCTTTTTCAACAGATGATGTTCCAAGTACCTTTGCATTTTCTATATTTTTGCTGTTTCTGCCAGGGCAGCCTAAATAAAACCAGCACACCTAATTTATTTGTCAACCCCCCCCCCCCCCCCCCCCCCCCCTTCCAATTGCGTCTGATACTTGGCCAGGTACTGCATGAACGGCGATTGTCGGTGCGTAGCGGGCTCGTCGAGCGGAAAAGTAGCAGCGGGATCTTCCCTCGGCTGCGACGTAACACTGTGCGAGTGCGCCCCCGATTGGATCGGACTCCAGTGCGACACCTTCCTCCTGTCCTCCTGGGAGCACCTCCCGCCAATGCGCGGCTACTCAGGTGCAGCTACCCCACTGACACCGCCACTTCCCTGAAAATGTGTCCTTTTGTTCTAGAATTACTCTTCCCGTCGTGAAACACTGCAGGAATTGATTTGGGGGTTATTTTCATTTTATTTTTTCGAGCCAGCACGGCCACTGTATTTCTACATATATACACTAAGGACTTGATGACTTGTCGTTGCACTTTGATGGGTGTGTGTGTGTGTGTGTGTGTGTGTGTCGGGAGGTTGTGTGTGTGTGTGTGTGTGTGTGTGTGTGTGTGTGTGCTGCTGCTATTATGACCTGAATAACTATTCAACGACGTAAACCATTTGCATATACAACATATGTTGCTCGCTATTATGAACCAAGGTTGATGATGCTTCACCCACGTATGTTTTCAAGCAGACAGACAGACATGCGGATATGCAGACGGATTGTCAGTCAGTCAGACAGACAGTCAGGCAGATATTCAGACATACGGGCAGACAGACAGATGTACAGAGAGGGATAGCCATTCAGATAGACGGACAGACTCTTGGACAGTCAGACCGACAGACAGGTATAGAGACAGATAGTCTGTAAGACAGGCAGAGATTCAGATAGACAGTCAGACAAACCGACAAACAGATAGTCAGACATAGAGTCACTAAGACAGACGGACAGACTGACTGATAGTCGGATAGACAAAGGCAGATATAGAGATGGATAGCTCTTTTAACGGGCAGACAGACATATAGTCAGAAACAAAGATAAACAGACAGAGAGGGCATGCCGACCAAAAGAGAGGGACAGACGGAAATAAAGAAAGACGATTGTCAGGCGGAGATAAACATTCAGAGAGGCAGAGGGATTGGCAGACATTCAGACAGAAAGAGAATCAAACAGACGGACAGGTGTTCAGAGAGAGATAGTCATTCAGACAGACGGACAGACATTTGGACAGTCAGACCGACATACAGGTATAGAGACAACTAGCCAGTTCGACAGGCAGATATTCAGAAATTCAGACGGACAGACATAAAGTCACTAAGACAGACGGACAGACAGACTGTGAGTCGGGTAGACAGACAGACAGATATAGAGATAGATAGTCGTTGTGACAGGCAGACAGACATACAGTCAGAAACAAATAGACAGACACAGACAGACAGACAGACACAGACAGACAGACAGACAGGGCATACCGACGGACCGAAATAAAGAGAGACAGATAACAATAATGAAAGACGACAGTTGGGCGGAGGTAAACATTCAGAGAGGCAGAGGGATTGGCAGACATTCAGACAGAAAGAGAATCAGACAGACGGACAGTCCGAAACAGAGACAGACATACAGACGGAAAGATTTTAGCAAGGCCAAATATGGGATATCAAGCTCGTATGGGAGATTGATGTTTTGGGGTCGTGTGGTTAAGCAACCTCCTGCGTTTTAGAATGTAAATGGCATAAATGTACCTGTCTGTACATAATTATAGCTCTAAACTGAGTGAATGGTTGAGAAATTGAGGTACAACATGTGAAATTCTTTTTTATACAATTGATGTGTTGCCTGGATTTCCTCGCAGGCGCCTCGAGCGATTGGTGGGACAACGGCGGGCGCTCTGCTGCCGTGGCAGACGGCCTTCGCGCGCTGCAGCACCCCTCGCGCTGCCCTCCCTCGGCGGTTGAGTACCCTGACCTGATGCAGAGCGGCCTCGGCAGCTCCCTAATGCTCATCTCCGCCGCGCTCTCCGACGCCTACATCCAACAGCTGCCATGGACGCCACCGGCCACTGCCCAATTTTCGCAGGACGTCAAGTGCGCCTCGCTCCTCACATTCCCCATGTCATGTTTGTATTTTTTAAAAACGTTTTATGACATTGCGTCAATTGTCTTAAATGCGTTTATCTTTTATGCAATTTGTGTGTGATTAAATGTATTCCATATGTGGAAAAATACGCGTATGAAAAACATCAGCCGACAATTGCCTCCTTAGCTACTGACAGTCGCCCGATTGGCCGCCTCAGCAATTGGTTCACATGTTTCAAGCAGCCCGTAGTCGTTCCCGAATGCCTTTTCCGTTCGCCTTTTCTGGTTTTCACTTGTTTGGGGCTTCTGTATTTTGTAATTATTGTAAACAATCCATTCTGATATTTTTTTCGCCTGTACATTGCGGCAAACAGCGCATTAATGCGAAATACGGGTACTATCATCCGAGCGATGCACTTGACAGAGACGAGTACCGCTGTACCCTAACCCACGCAGTACTTTGTTGAGAAGCCATCTACCCTACGACGTGTACCGGTATTATTCGCTCATGAATACCGCCCGAACAAAATGGGATGCTGGTACGGGTACTTTATCTACGTGTATTTTCGAAACCATGATATCGGGTTTTCCTGCCGAATCGAATCGAGATCAGGAATACCGACGAAAAAACTGTTTTTGATTACAGTTAGAAAAGGAGTGGAAACGACGAACAGAAAACAAGGGAAAAGAATATAATGAAGGGGCCTGACTAAGGCCACGGGATAGGAAAGCACGCAACGAGAGCGTCTGCACACAACCCTCATGTAAACCCTGATGGTATTAAACCCAGGGTGCTGATGACTACTATCCGCATCGCAGCACAACCGTCCGCATAGTTTTTTGTAAACCCTAGAACCAAAATAGGTTTTGTATTTAGGGTTAGATGACCTAGTCGAGCGAAATTACGACACATTCCTTCGATTTTGTTTTATTCACACTGAACAGTTAAATTCCTGCAAAACAGTATTTTGATGTGTCAACCGCAGACAAGGCATTGCTTTCCTCAATTATTTTACTGAGGTGAGAAACCTATTTCACCGCCATTGTTATCAAGTGAACTGATTGTCGGACTCGCCTCCTAAATAGGCAATGCGCCAATGCGACGGGATTCGAGTGCTACTTCCAGCCCTGGGCGAAGCCCCTCGCGTCCTGCCCGAAAACGAAGCTCCTGCAACAAACAAACAGGTACGGCTTTGAGGGTTTAGCCCTAAACATTAAACCTTCAATAACCTAGAAACCCTAACTCTCCCTCTTTTCATAGAATGAATTTTTTCGGTTTTACATGTTTGGCCCCCACATCCATGATATACCTGAACTTCGACCGGATAGGTTTCGTAGGATTTAGCCCTACATAGAAAAAACCTAAATTAACCTAATGGCCCTAGCTCCCCCTCTGTTCATATACAATGATATTTTTTTTCGCATCTTATTAATATTTCCACTTGCCTATTGACAATGGAAATTAGTTGTGTTCGGATGCCAGTAAGCGGTTTCAGCCCCACCACTGAAAACATCTCCCTTGGGTCTCTGCTTAGGGTTTCGCATATTATGTTGCGTGCTTGATTACATACTTGTTTTTGCACTCCAGCAAAATGGATTGAGTTCCGCCTGTCTCGCAGGGTGGGTGGCGACGTGTGCCCCAACGGCGGTGCCGACTGCAGCCGAATGCGCTCTTTGCCATCGGAGGCGATGCCGCGAGGCGCATTTTGGTGGAGGGCGCATCTGATGGTGCGCAACGCCGCCGCCCATATTATTGTTACATGGGCGTTTCGTCATTTGACAACAAAATATGCGTCGTCGCAGGTTTTGTATTTGTATTTATTTGTGCAAAATATTTGATCGCGGAATTTGTCTCCGTTTGATGTAATATGTTACATCGGTGCATTTCGGAGGCTGACTGACTCTCTATCTGCTCCGTTGGTGTTCGTGTCAGGGTTCCAAAACCCTAACTCGGAAACCCTAAAGCCTACACATCTAAAGAATTCCCAAATCGTTTGTCAGTTTTGGCTATTGACTTGGGCGTTTGATAGGTATCCCACGACAATGGCACTTTTGATTTCTGCGCGTTGACTTTGCTGCATCAAATGGTAAATTTGAACACTCCGTTTTGCGTTTGACTGCGAAACACAAAAGGAATCAAAATCTTTTCATTCAGGTAAGTCCATATTTTGCGACATTGTAAGCGAAGGTTTTTCAAAGGTTTGCAAAGGCTTTTCTGTTGTTTTTATCGCTGCATTTTGTTGTGTTTGGTTGATTGCAATACATATTGTTGTTTGTTTGTTTGTTTGTATATTTCTTGTTTGTCTGTTTATTCGTGTTATTAAGTGCTTTGCTTACTTTTTTCAACTTAGCTTGGTTTGTACGTTTAGGCAACGGGTTTATGAACATTTTTGGCTTTTTTCTGTTAACTAAACAAACAGCAACGCAGCTCAGTTTCATGATTTTGTTTACATCATTTGTTTGTGAACTAATTACTCACTCAGCTGTTTGTCGGATTTCTTGATTTGCACATTTCAAAAGCACAAACAGTGTCTTTGCTATGTTTTGATGGTCATTATTTTTTCTCGTCCACTGCGCACCTCAGTACTTGATCTCATGCCCCTTGCCTCCGTCGCAAGGCGTACCTCTTCAAACTGGCGCGCCCTTTCGAGGAGAAACTCAAACTGGAGCGGCTGAAGCGCAGCATCGGTTTCGAGCATCCCATAATCGGCGAGCCCTCCCATACACAATATTGCCACACTCATTCACACACCAACACACACACACACACACACACACACACACACACACACACACACACACACACACACACACACACACACACACACACGCACACACACACACACACACACACACACACACACACACACACACACACACACGTAATGTTTTCAAAATTGCATTATTTCTGAAAATAAAAGAACTGCATTAATTTGCTCCTCGTTAGCGACGGAAGCGATGTGGCCTCACGCGAAACAATGAATTAAAATTGCATTCATTTTTTTTGCAATGCATTACTTGAGCACCAAAATGTGACCTTCATGTTTTGCTTGTTTGGCTGATGAAACTGTGAAGAGTCGTAATTATATTTGCGCTGCCTGACTTCATTGTGTGTTTTAATAATTTCATGATTGCGCCGCAGGAATGCACATCCGTCACGGCGACTCCTGCTTCCTCGCGCGAGCGGGCTACTGCCGCCCGTTGGCCGACTACCTCCCCGCCGTCCGCTCCCTCGCCGACCGCTACCACACGCGCCGCGTGTTCGTCGCGACCGACAGCCCCGCCGTGGTGCAGTCGCTGCGGGAGATGCAGCCGGTGCGTCCCCTCTCACGCGTGAAAATCTGGCTCAAACGACAAAAAGTTAAACTCATAATTTGCATTAGCTGTATCTCATAATCAAAATCCGAACTCGCAAATTTGGGGATGTTTTGTGATATATACATGTGTGCGCGCGTGTGTATACAGTTGATTATTTCCATGCATGCTCTTATTTACACGTGCATGTATATTTATCTGCTTCATATTCTGCGTCTATTAGTTTGACTGCTGCGAAACTGCGGCCCTGGAAACGGAAGGTTGAGCCGAGCACTGTGAAAAATGCTATCAACTTTTTCGTTCGGTCATATATGCGCACGCGTTAGTATATGTGTGCGTTACACGTCCGCTCGAATCCTCATTGATATTAAACATAATTTGTTTTAGTTTTTGGTTGGGTTGCTCAAATTGTGGACCAATTGCGAAACACAAGTTGAACAGTTTCCAACGCATTGGTCAATCTATTTGTTTTATGCTGAGCGTTATTGTTTTTCCTCATCGCCACAATGTGCCCACTCGTACAGCACTGAATATATTTATTTTGTATGCCAGTCTCTTCTTAAGAATGAGGTGTGCAATTACTTTGACGCTGTTAATCAAACAATCCACCGCCGTATCTACCGCGCGCGATGCGTTGCTGCACATTGACACGCAGGCGGCCGGCGACCTAAAGTTTGTCGTGTTGCCCTTCGACCACGGTTTCCTGGATGTCGCACGTCCCGGCTCAGGTGCGGCCCCCTCAAAAAAAAAAAAAAAATCCACCACATTCCCTTTGATCATTTACACTCATCAGCAAAAAAGTTTAACTCGTCTATGTTGCCTCATTTCCCAAACTGTCCCAATTTCTTCAAATTGCAAACGCTAAAAATTCCGCTCACACTTTCGTTCATCGCATGCGTTCTGAGGGCAGCAAGAGGATGTGTTTAGGGTTTGTATGTTTTTTGGTTTGTCAATCTCTCAGACTGTTTGTCTGTCTCTCCTCCTGTGTTTCTTTTAATTGATTTCTGTCATTTCCTTGTTTATCGGTCCAATATTTTCCTCTGTTCGTCTCTTGCGCATCCCTTATACATGATTTGATTTTGTCATATATGATTTGATTTTTTCGATTCGTTTCAGCAGTCGCCAATCCACCGATTCTTCTGCGCGACTCTGTTTGCATGTGCACGTTTATCAGCTAAGCAGCCTTCGAGGCGGTCAGGCGGGTCTGACACGCACGGAAATTGTGATAGCGATATCGCTACAATGCGAAATTGTGTCTGATATTCCTGCGCGCGAATAGACCATGTATCAGCTGTCCGATGCTCTGTCCGCCGAGCAGCATCACCTGCTTGTGTTATTTCTGGTGTGGCGTTACCCTGAATGTCGCGCTGACACCGCTGCGCGATGGCACCAGTAGGCAGCGGGTGGAAGATGTCCATCGAGAAACGTATCCGGCGGCAGGAGGTGCCGGTTTACGAGTTGATGCGAATGTCAGCGGCCGATATAACGCTACTGTCGGAGGCCGACGCTCTCGTGGGCACAGGCAGCGCGTCCTTTTTCAAGCTTGCACTGTTGCTCAGCGCGGCGCGCAAGCGGGCGGTGCCGCCCTTTATCAGTCTAGACGGCGCGTACTGCGACTCGTGGCGTATGTGCTGCGACGTTCAACCCAACGGGAACGCGGTCACCTGTTGACAAAAACAGGAACAATAATCAGCCCTGGCGCCCGCAATGTCGGAAATTAATGAATATGATAGCCGACTCCGCCCTCCGCCATCTTCCTGTTGACGAGCCAAAGCAAGATTTGGGCGCCACTAGTCCACTCCTCGGGAGCTGCAGTTTCACTTCGACGATTAACAGTGAGCAATTGGCGATAAAGCGAACAGTGACCGAGTGTTGCGTCAATACTTTCTTGACAACGGCGCTACGTAGAACTTTGTGTGAAACCAGTTCGTCACGGAGGGTTGAGCCAGGCTCCTGAGTTTCCGAGTAATCAATACTTCGGAGTCGTAAGGTCATTCTGCGAGATGTAATTCATGATATTCATTCCATCATCCATTCCGTAGTGTCGCGGCATGCGATGCCGTAGAGGTTGGACAGGGTCGTCGAAAAGTATGAAAATAAACTGTGTGCGGCACGCTCGGCCTTATGATGACGCTTGCGCGGTTTCCTACGTTCGGTACACTTCGAAGAGTCGACGACTGAATGGCGGACAGCAGGCGCTATGTGCGTTGCTGTGTAAAACACTGCTGCTCAACCGAGTTGAGTCGGCCGCAATATGAAGGGCAGTTTGATAAGCTTCTGAGCCACAAATTCCCTTGCTAGTTTCAAAAAACGACGTTTCTAATGTTGTTTACAAGAAATTTCCTTTACATAAGTGAGAAACCTATATCAGCCGTGAACTTCATCAAAGGGCTTGTTTAGATAGTTAGGTCAAGCAAAAAACTGCGTTTCCGCAGTGCTGTTGTCAAGATCACACCGAAACCAGGGGTGGGAAAGCGCTACGCGCGCGGAGGGGCGCTTCCGAGGGTCGGTCTGGAGCAGGTGGTTGAGAAAGTCTTTCGCCTCGTAAGAGACGTCATTCCAGGCGGGGCCCTCAAAGCTGAAGTCACCGGTGCGGATCGTGAAAAACAGTTGCCGAAAGTCGCTATGTACGAAGGGCGGGACGCCGGCCAGCAGAGTGAAGAGCGCGACACCGCTGGCCCACACGTCGACTCCGGGTCCGTAGGCCGGCGTTGGGCAAAGCACCTCCGGCGCGATACAGTGCGGGGTGCCACAAGCGTCGGAGAGAGGCTCGTCTGGGCGGTAAAAAGTGGCGAGCCCGAAGTCGATAAGCCTGATGCGCTCCGGGTTGCACGCGTCCTCGAACAGTATGTTCTCCAGCTGTAAAGACAACACCAAGACGCTACATCTACTTAGCACGGAATTATATCATATCGATTTATTTACAATCAAAAGACGCATGAGCATAAATTTGCAAAAAGTATTTGAGAGTATAGAGGGCAGACGACAACTTGACACGGAATGGAATACGATTTATTTGACACAGGCCATAGAAATGAAAAAGCACGGGCCGTCGCGTACTTAATAGCTCAATAGTGGATAAATATGTTAAATCGTGTAGCACACCTTGACATCGCGATGGACGACGCCGCGAGAGTGAAGGTGGTCCAAGGTTGTTAGCAGCTGAAACGCTACTCCGCGGGCCTCTGCTTCGGTAAAGCAGCCGCTTTCCACCACGTCTTGCAGCAGCTCGGGCCCCGACATCAGCGTGGTGACGATATACCAGCAGTCGCCCTCGACGAACAGTTCCTTGAGCCGCAACAAACCAGGGTGCTCCAGACGCGAAAGGACCAATACCTCGTTGAGCACCACTTTCAAGTTGGCCCGTTTATCCTGAGGAGGGGTGACAGAGCAGACGCAGTGGTGGAGAAATCAGTAAGATGTGACGTCCGAAGAGTTCTCTCCCGGGCTTCCTCCATCAGTAAACTATATTTGCCGGGGTTTACTAGGTTTTCAGCTAATGGCGCATTTGAGTATCTTCCTTGTAAATAAATAGTTAGCTTAATTTACGACTGATGATAATTAATACAATCACTGTATATTGTTTTGTAAGTACACCTACCAGTAGCAGATTTCAGCACACAACAGTTAATATTTTGCAGGCCGGACTACCGTACCGTAAGGGTACGACAGGCAATAATGGTACGAATTGATATTTTTCAGAGCTGAGGGTTTCGCTTTAGGGTCTAATCCTTACGCCTTCCTTTACTGAGGCATGCCACCCCATTTGCCTACCACCTGCTTCAGTACCCGTACTGCGTACAGGTGTAGGGCCTCCGCTGCGGCATATCGCCTGTACGTATGTATATATACTGCAGGTCACCCGTACAAGGTGCTCTATAACAGGATGCGAAAAATCGCAAGTAGTTGTACCCGTACACAAATCCCTGCATATTACAGGAAACACAGAAACACCAAGAAAAATTGCTTGGCAGAAAAATGCCCGGGAAATTGCGACCATCGTGCACTGCTTTGAAGCCAATCATGAGTTTTCATATCATTAGGAGAACAGACACGAAGACGGGGAAAAATAGGGGGGGGGGACATTAGTGAGAAACTCTAATTATCATTCGTTTGGTGGCTTCCGCAATTTTTTTGCGGGGGATATTGTAACTTACGACGACAGGGCCTCGGAATAAGCTTTCATAGACATGCTTACAATTACAGAAATTTCAAGAACAGCAGCGCGAAAACAACCGATAACAAAAAAGGGGAAAAAACACGTGGTGATTTTCCTGCGGAGTTTTTTCCTCCCTTTTCCTTCTTGCTCGGTGGTTTCCACTTCTTTTCTTGCAGTAGAATTATTATTGTATTGGCAAAAGCGCGGGGTTGATTTCGAGCAACGGCACTAGTACGTAAAGTACAGCCTGATATCTGCCCGCTTTAAGTCGACGCCCCTCCAGTCATACCGCTTTAAGCAGTACTGGGGTGCTCGGGGTGCGTAAAAAAGTAGTACAGGGGTGAATGACAGGCTGGCAAGGCAGCAACAACACCACGAGGGATGGAAAAACGCGGAAGTAAGACGACATGAAATACGTGTATAGCGACGACAAAGCCTACTATAATGTATGGGGGGAGAAAAATCGTCACCACCATTGCCAGGGTGGCGATGCCAAATATTTGTTGGTGCCGACGACTATCGGACGGAAAGCCCCATGTCGCTCAGCACGCGACACTTTTGGGGATTTGGGGAGGATCGTTATTACAACTAATAAAAAACTCGAATTGAAAATAGGCACATCGCCTGAAAGCAAGTAACACGCTACAATTCCATCGACGTATTTGAATTATTCTCATTACGATATGGGTATTCTACTGAAATTGCGGACACTTTTGTGCCTTACAGGTACTCAACATTTCCTGGTAGGGCATGTGGTCCTGATCTTATTACTGTGCAGAAATAACACATACAGCTAGAATACACAGATACCGCCTTCGCGAGATGGTAAAAGAGAATACCAACAAATCTGGTCGCTTTCATACCGAGATCGGTACAAAACAAAAATCCAATGAAAGCCCTTTTCTACAGTATGGGGACCGATTACTGAAGGACAGATCACCGTAACAGGTAACCAACACAAAAAATGTAGGAGAAAAGGAACGGCAGGTACGAATTGGAATCCCAATAATACGGAACAAATCGAGTAGAGTGGCTGTGCCTGTGACGCTGAACGGGCGAGCATGAAACAACCTTGCTACACCAACGACTCGAATGAAGCATCATTAGCAATATGATCATGCACAGGGCGACAGCTGGACAGCAAAATCTTCTCGGTCGGGATGTTGTATTGATAATGTAGCTCGTGGCGAGAGCGCAGAAGAAGTTTGAAACTTGACTATGGTTTCAAAGTGGATAGTTAGGCTCAATTGAAAACTCCCAGAACGAAACAAGACAGACCATGAAGATAACAGGACGCAAGCGACATGCGCGACAAGATGCAGGTGGAAGGAAATCCTTCTACAAGCAACTATAATCGAAATCGCTGGCTCGAACGGGCACACGCGCTATATACGGAGACTGTGTCTAACTTCATATGTCAATCACAAACAAAAATATATTGCGAGTTGGAAAAAAGAAAGTAACGAACAGGCGAAGAGCCCTCACCTCTGGTTCGTGGGAGCTGGATCCCGCCGTGACCCGCACCACTTTCACTGCGTACACCTCCTCAGTGCTTCTGCACTGGCACTTGCACACGACGGAGGAAGAACCGGCGCCAAGAACACGGCCAACGGCGTAAACGGACTGAAAGAGAGAACCGGAGAGGTTGCGGCCAAATAACTTGGCTGCCTGCGCCGGCGGTAGCACGGAAGCCAACTGTTCACGTGCTATGACGCTAGCTTCCTCAGCTGCGGAATCTTTTCCTACTCGTTCGCGACAATCAAGGGTGCGTTGCAATCGCGAGGCTGGCGCAAGACTGGACGAAAGACTCTGTGTCGAATCGGGTTCCGAGGAGCATCCAGCTGACCCTCCTCGTGTAGGCCCCCGCTTGTCGTCGTTCTCAGGCACTACACCATAGACGTCTCCATCCGAATCCTCGCTGTCAGTCCTACTGTCGAAGCGAGCAGCGTGCTGTCCCATTATGTGTTGCGTACGTACGTCCATGGAGCGGTGCTCTTGATGCTGGGCTGTGAACTGGTTTGTGTCAAGTCACTCAGTAGGAAGCGCGGGGTGACAAAAAAAGTGAGATCGAGTGGTGGTTTGATGGGCCTGTATATGATCTGAATATTGCAGCGATAAACAATGTTATGTACTCGGATACCACGGAGCACAGCGCTGATATGGGCTTACACAAGCCGGTATCCAGGCATAACCCATTACTGACATCAAATTACCGGTAATCGCATAATATATCTAAACAAGTGATACCTTTAACTACTCTGGCATGTTGTGATACGGCTGATAGAAAAACCTAATCCGTTATTAATGATGGTACATGATGATTACAAATTTGCCGAACATTTTTTGAATATGAGTACAGGTACGATACTGACTCCGTACTTCAGCAGCGATAGGTCTGGGGCCTGCCTGCCTTATTTATTCATTGCCCAGGTCAGCTCTGTCATAACTTAGTGTACCAGGTACGGGCATATGGATTGAAAGTCAGCAGAAATAAACCGCTGAGTTGGCTGCAAGACACCGTTGAGGCTCATCAACTCCTCTTGGACAAGATTGTATGCTTTGCTATGTCGGACTTCGGAGGGACTCACGCCGCTTTCCGCTTGATGATCACGTGTGCGGTACGCCGCTATGGTTTCTTGCTCCTCACCCTCCCCCAGATATCTGCCGACCGTACCTTGCTACTGCAGATAGGGCCGTTCGTGCGGCAGTTTATCGAATCTTGGGCGTTTCTTTGGACGCACAAACACTCGATCAACTGAATTGTGCTAAACGACAGCTCTCCCTCCCGGCGGAGTTTGGGGGGCTTAATGTACCGTCCCTCGAGCTCGACGCCGAACCTACTCACTATGCTTCATTCATTGCGACCCTCGCCAACCTGATTACTGATTACGAGTCCGAGTCGCTAGGTCCTTTGTACGGTCTCATCCGACAGGAACTACTGAATGTTGCCACTTCTACTTTACCGTGGGCGGTCCAATTGCGCAATTCGTACGACTCTATCTCCACTATGGGCCGGTTTTCGGAATCGGAGCTTGTGGTTTTGACTAACACACTGAACCAAAACCTTTCTGATTATGCCGGGCCCGATGTCGAGTTGGTGGTATCTACGGTCAACAATGCGGTGGCACCCGCTACCCAAGTGACTAGCCTACAACTTCCGACTCCCGATGCTCTTACTCGCTTGGGAGATTCTGGGGGCCACATCCAACGGGGCATTTCGCGCATTCTTCGTGCCCGGGCCTACCTTGACCTCTTGGCGTTCTGCAGACCTTCCCTGCTTGACTATATGAGGGTGACTTCGGGTACGGGTCGCGGGGCTTTGGCTCCCTTTTTCGCTTCACATGAGTCCAGTTTCAAGGTGCCATCCGATTGCTATATGATGGCAGCCCACCGGGTGCTTGGCTTGACTGCGGAGCGCGCCGCTCATGTTCGAAAATGCCCTCGGTGCAATGAGGCCCCTTCAGAATCGCGCTGGTATGGATCTTCGTCGACGGTATCGGGCATCTTTATGTCGGGTGAGCGCTCAACAGCCGCTATGCTCATGGACCATATCCCCCGGTGCCCGTGCTCTTGGTATATCATTCAACTCCATGACCGCATTGTCCACGTGCTTGAAGAGTTCATGCTTGAAGCGGGGGCTACTAAGGGCCGGGACTTGCGGTTGGAGGTCCGCCGTATTCGGTCGGGAGCTTCACGTGATCGTCCTGGGGATGTGGTTTGGTTGGACTTCATGGCTCCGCACCGCCATCTTGTTGTTGATGTGACGGTTACAAGTGCTCGCACGAACACCAACGTTCCTCGTATAGGTGCTCGCCTTCCACTCCCTGGCAGCCTTGCATTGGGAGCTCAGCAAGGCAAACTTGATGCGGACCTCCGCACTTCCGCTTTGCTTGGCACGCCTTCGGTTCAGTCGGTCCATGACTACTACCCCTTCGCCATGGAGGATGGGGGCCGGTTGGCGCCGATGGCGGCTGAGTTGGTCGATCGCTTGGCTATTTTGGTGGCTGTACGTCGCTTCCCTGGCATGGGGGCCGCTGACTCTCGTTCCTTGCGCTCTGACAGTTATGTCCGTATGCATCATTTTGTTCGTCGATCTACTTCTCTTCCGTTTCGGCGTTTTTTGGGGGATGTGCGACGAGAATTCATGCAACGTCTTTCTGCTGCTCTTCATGGCACTCTGGGTTCTTATCTCCGCGACGCTTTTCAGGAGGGCAGTGCTGGTGCTGTGGCATGCCTTCCTGTTCCTCGGGCTTAGGTTTTTTCTTCCTTTCTTTCTTTTTCTTGCTTGGTGGCCTCCACTGCTTTTTCTTGTAAGAAATTTTTGGTTAAATAAACCGCTGAGTCAATCCAAAAGAACGTAGGGACAAAATTAATTGTTTAAATTCTTACAAGAAAAAGCGGTGGAAGCCACAGAGCAAAAAAAGAAATAAAACAAAGGAAAAAACCATAATGGGATAAGGATTAATGCCTCGGGAATGGAGTTAAACCAGCAGTGATGGTGGCAAATAACAACCATGCGCCGTACACATCAGCACATGTGTGTCCATTTAGGGCTTCCCAACAAAATTACGCTTACGGGTAGTCAATTCTTCTATATATACTGATGATAATCTGAAGTGGGTACCTAATGCTACGGGCACCTGTACCTCACTTACGATTTCAATGATCTTTCATCAGAATTCTCTTAAGAGAGGAAAGATGCAGACAGCTTCGGATGCACCAAAATCACTTTGCGATTCCTGCCAATGATGCTCTGAGTGAGTCATCGACAGACAAAGCAGGTGTTTGCTCAAACAAGCACAGAACGTGAAATCCTTGATCATCATTACCGTCAACATCTAGCCGCAGAGTACCTGCAGCTCGTGTGGATCGCCATCAAGCGACAGTTGTGGTAGGGACAGTTCGATCGGCTCACGGGAGTGCAATAACAGGATGAGGACCCACCTTTCCCTGCTGCATATTGGCGACCCCCCTTTGCTGTATGGCGACGTTCGAAATGAAGTGACTGTTGAGCCGCAATACGCTAAAATAAAGCATGGAACCTTGACCGTCACCTGGAACGCCTGTGGGTACCTGTACTGGAACGAAATGCCATTAGGGCTCTTGACAGCATCCAAAGTCCGCGGACGGATAACGACTCAGGCGCGTCACCAAATGACGACATTGCAAATTGCCGTACCTGTACCGTATCAATTGCCGTAGAATATCCGTACAGGTACCTGTACCGGTATAAAAAGGCATCACTTACATCAATGCAGATGGAGGCTCAGTTTGCCAAAAGTGTTGATATCTTATAGTTTTTGCTCGCAAGGGTCTTAGGGCCCAGTACATACGCTAGTTGAGGGAATCGGGAGGGTGGGTTGCGTGAGCTGTGCTCGCGCAACAGAAGAAGGTGGACGACCCCTGTGTGTCGGCGCGTCATATATAGGGGTTACGTGTGGCGGTGTTTCACCATTGTGACGTGCGAAAACTAGCGGGTAGAATTTGTAACGCCGTGGCAACGCCCGACTATTCTCGCCCCATTGTAATTTAAACATCCATAGTATCAATATGACCACTTACAAAGCAAATAGAGGCTCCGTTTGCCATGTTGTCGCCATTGGGCGGGTTGATCGTAGGCTGGCCACCCTAGGGTATCAACCAACCGAACAAGAACCACTCTAATCATCATGCAAGGACATTAGGGTCAATGTAGTCCATGACTACGCTCGACTCGGTTGACCAACCGCCAAAGTATTTGTTTTTTGTAGCGTCAACCCGACGTTGTAGGCGGCGCTCGCTGTTCCATTTCGTAAGAAGTGCGAAGTCCAGCAATATCCGTCGGGGGGGCGCTCCTTTAGCGATGCCGTAATCTTGTGTAGCCAACATATAAGCGTGTTAGCCGTCCATCCGTCGTGCTTCTCTACCAAGTCAATTGCCCAACGCGCTGCTGGGAATTTCCCTCCCGAGAAAGTGCGTCAAAATGAATCGAAAAATAGTAACACATGAAGTACCTCAATGTGTACATTAGGCGGCAAGTTACACATTAGTTCACGCTCCGTTAACACACCGCCTTGTCCTTTCCTCGTGCGATAGTACATGCGAATGCCGTCGGTTTTGGAGGCGACGAGGTTTTCGGTAAGGCAGTCTATGTCGGAACCTCCTTTGTTGAAAAACAAGTGCAATGTTACTACTAACGTGCATGCGCGCAGTAGTTGTCGTACTTGATCGCGTGCTTGGCTTGTGGTCGGGGCAGCATGCATTGTAGATTCCAAGAGTAGAAGGCGTAGGGCTTGGGCTATGCGGAGGGCTTGGACGACGATGGAAGATGGCAGGTGTACGCGTACCGGCGTGTCGTCGATCGCAACCTCCGACACGGCAAGTCCTATCCGTACCTTAGCGACGAGATCACCGAGGGCAACTACTTCGACTCGTGGTCCTTGAAGAAGCCGTTGATTGCAAACAAGTATGGTTGTAACCTTGAGGCTTTGATGGTCCCGAGCTCACCTAGCCATGCGACGTCTTTAGCCATGTGTGCTAGAGTAGCCGCTAGCGGCGCGAGCCTGTGCTCGACGCAAAAGTCGAAGTAGCAGCGGATAGTATTGCCGTACGTCGCTGATGTGTTGGGTGCACATGCGGTGGAGAGGAGGGCTAGGGTATTCGCGCCGAGTACGTCCAAACCAAGAATATTGGTCATGTACGGTTTCATCGTCTCGATCCACGGGTTGGTAAAGACAGTGCCGATGACTCTGTACTTTAACTTGGAAGCCCCTCCGAGCCGTTGGTAAGGAATTTTAGGGTCTCGGTGGAGTCATGTAAAAATTCTCAATGCAGTGCTCACATCTCCTCGTCTTAAGAAGAGCATGTCCGGGAGGGAACTCGGAATATTGTGACGACCTAGTGATGACTGTTGAACCGCGTAGCGCCCGCCGCATGGGTTGGAACAAGTTTTGGCGGGGTGCGACGACTAATTCTTCGGAAAACGCTTCTTCGCCTCATGTCGATGGCCGAGTTTTTGCGGCCCTCGCTTGCCCAATATCGCGTCGATCCGACGAAATATCGCAACTCCCCGGCCCTCTCCCGGCCTGCAGCTCGCCCCTCCAAGACACACTCATACAAACACACTCCAAAAATGCCAACCCGCTGCTCCGACAGCCCTCTACTCTCGCCTAGACCTGCATCACCCCAATTGGCACTACTTGCCCGACTTATTAAAGCCCCAATGGAGCACGTGTTGAAAAGCTCGCACTCTCATAGTCGAATTAACGTCCTCACTTACACCCGATCGCGCATACCCTTAACATGGATCCCACCATCCCCGCCTAAGACAACCCCGCCCAGATGGACTGCATCGACGAGTCCCCACAAGACATGGACGATACCCAGCCCGCAGAATAGACTCTTGAACAACTCCAACCCAGCCCCCCCACGACTGCAGACAGCTAGTCCGCGACCCATGCCCCCACTACCTTGGCCTCGAAAATACGAATCCTGATCACCACCCTACCAACTCACCCGTCCGTCAACGCATACGCCGACTTCTCTAACACAGCGCGCCATCTCAGCAGTCCGATAGTACCGTGGCCCCTCGCCCACCCATCACACCTAACTGTCACCGACGAAGTCTCTTTGACTCCAACGTCCGACCCGGTTGTCCGCAATTGAACAAACTAACCCGGACCATTATTGCGCTCACCAAGGCGGTCGCCGCCACCACTACCACCAAAATCATAGAGGAGGCTTATAAACGTTGGGGAGTCAAGGTAATACCACAGAACATCCGCATCTGTTTCCAACCCAACCCTCTCGCCCCCAAGACCCCTCGCCCCCGACGGACCTCGAAACTCCCCCCCCCCCCCCCCCCCTAGACTACCGGCACGGTGCTCATCCGCCTAAGCCGCCGACAAACAGCAAACAAACTTCTCCACCGCCAAAAGCACTTCCACGACCACAACAGGGTCCTAACCGACCACGAAGGCAACCCATGTGGAACCTCCGTTCAGGTCCCCCCACCCGAACGAAGTCGAAAAAGGGAGCCACCACATCTAGATATCAAGCCATGAACTTCAAGGCTTCAACAATTCTCCGCTTTGGCCCACTTTTGGGACGAAAGATAAGCACAACTACCCGAAGTCAAGAAAACCGTGGTGAAAGAAGCAACGTCGGCCGTCCACGCGAGCGTTTATGAGCGCCATTTACTCAAGGACAAGCGCGAGCGTATCATGGGTTGGGGCGAGAGAGCTTTGCTGGGAGTTGGGGTCAGGGGAATTAGCAAGCGCGAGAGGTGGAGAGTCGGCGGAACGAGTTTTTGATGCCATTGCGGCAGACGATGGAAAAAAACATGACGACAGGCAGCGGTAAGAACCACTAGCCGGACTTGTGCCTAACAATGGTTTTTATAGAGACGGCATGACGCCCGTCGACCCCTCGGCATGTAGCCATAGGGTATCTCAAAGTACCTCTTCTATATCCTCCACCTAGTGTGGGGCACAAGTCGAGGCCACGGCCAAGTCAGGTGGAGCGATGCTCTGGCGGCTGAGTCGCTAAATAAATATATAAACTACTTAAGCTAGGGTTGTCGTGCACCTTGTGTATGCGTATTCAACCAGTAGTGCGCCCCCCCCCTTCTCCAGCTTGGACAAATGTGCACCATGTCCACACACACCTAGTGCGTCGGTGTGGGTGGCTGTATGGCGTCCATGAGCAGCTCACTTAGGTGGGTGGTGTGGTGAGTTTTAAAGCGCAGTTTATACTGGCGATACCGCCTACTTCAAGGTGAACGTACTAAGTTACTATGGGAACTTGCCTTGTGCGGGAGGTGTGGCGATCGCAGCTCGCCGACCCAAATTGTCGCGCGTGAGTGACGTGAGGCGGGGACCCATAAAAAGTTAAAATGTGCACACACGATTAGTATGGAAGGTAAGTAACGCAAACGTAGTTACAGTCTTAGTCACATAAATTGGACAGTCACAGAGACAACCAACCCGAGGGGTGGTGTCGGGACAACAGAAGTGGGAGAGCTGTAGCCTAGCGACAGCTATGTACCGAATCAAACATGTTATCGGTATGTCCGATCTAGACATGTACTAATCATATCTAGAATAGCTTACAATAGCTATCTGCAACTAATAGCTAGAAAGCATTACTTACAACAGAAGTCCTTCCTCCCAAGCTTATCCCACACACCCAAGCTGCCGTCAATCGCACCGATCTCGCGACCGGCTTAGTAGCGGCAACTACGTGGTCCTCTAGCTGTCTACCCCTTCCGAAGAAGTCCCGCCCTACGCGACACCACCACATTACGGAACGCCACAAGATTATCTTCGCATCCGTTGATCTATACGCCCACGGCGCGAGCCTTCTCGGCAGCTCAGCCAAAATAATTACACCGGTCGATCGCTCCTCCTCTCCTACCCGTGCAATAGACATGCTACTCCGGCTGCAGACCTCCACAAGACACCGTCGAGACGTGACCCATGAGGACAGCTCCACCCGACCTTCTAGCAACACCGATGTTGCAGACACAGCGGATCAACCTCACCCCTTCCCGCTACGGCAGAATAGCCCACCGAGCATCCTACAACTATGGAGGAGGACACCAAGCCTGCCGATACACGCATAGATGAAGCCCCGTGGCAACTAGTTCGCTCCTCTAACCGCCGCCCCATGACACAACTGAAGCCTCACATAATATGATGGACTACGACGACCGCGTGCTCTCCACGTGCCTCACGCTCCGCGCAGTCTCCCCCGACTACCGCCAGAAAATAGCGGAAGACTACGCGGCCATGCTAGCCGAAAACTTCCTCTCGCTCCCACCGCACGGCGGGAAAATGCCTTGCCAATATCTTACCTCTAGAACCCCACTTATCTCCCGCCATGCAGTTTAGCACCCTAACGAGCCCGCCCCCCGTCACAAGAATCGGTAGCGGCGGACGTGTCCCTGACAGACATACCCAACCGATACACCCCTACCTATCCCCCGGTAGCTGCCCACTATTCGGGGCCGCCGCGAATAATCATCCACGTCTCGTCCTAACCCCGGTAGAAAATGCAACGGAGGGACGTCTGCGGCTGCCTCAACCGTTCCTTCCTTGTGGTGTGCCAATTGTGAGTGAAGGCCGAGAGGGGGACTAGCATGCATGTCCCCTAGCAAGGCGATATGAGTTAGCGACAAAACTATATATGTAGGATGTTACATTTTTTCACGGGGAAGATGGATTATGTGGATTTCGCAACGGGACTTTTCCGCTGAGCTGTATGTAATGCAGTGTATCAACCAACGGCCATGCCAAAAGTCGATTACACTCCCATGTACGATTGTACTAACTTAGTCCCTAGGAGTATGAAGGATTAAGCATGCCAAGGAAAATTTTGGTCCCTTAGTCCTAGATGGCATTTTCAAAAAGGCCCTAAGACAATAGCCGCACAACGCAATAACGGTACATGTTGTAAATCATTTGCATTTTCATTAATTCCTCGGAGGCCATATCAGTGAACGCTTGGTGTCAGACCTTGCCCGTCTATTTCGAGACGATTACAATGATCGCTACGTCGCTCTGTCGTAGTTTTTGGACGAGATTGGGTAGTAGGGGCCACATGGGGTTGCACCATTTGTTTTCCTTGCACTAGTCGGAGTCCGATAGGTGCAAGGCGTCCACGGCTTCCCCAGCCGGTCCGTCCATCCGGTGTTGTATCAGGGGAGGAGTGTGTTGAGTGCGGACGCGAAGCGATCGATAGAGTGTCGTCCGAACCTCGCGTCGAGGTCCGCAGAACGAACCGGATTGAGCTTCATGTCGTCGTTGTCAAGGTGTCAGCTGAGCTTGCCGGCCTAGACGTTGAATGTTGAAGAGATGTAGCGCGCTCGTTGGTTGATGTTGTTTGCGTCGAGTAAGCACCATAGACGTCGTAGTTGGTTCATCATGACTGGTAAGCGGGAGGTTATGCATGTTAGAATATGACACACTGCTTGGTTGTCTTCGTGCATGAGGACGTTGCGGCCGGCCACTTGCGGTAAGAAACTCTCGACTGCGTGACGGACAGCCTTCAATTATATCCATATAATGTGATATTTTTCGTCCTCGGTGCTGCAAAATTCTCGAGCCTCGAGGCGCTCGTTCAAAGCCGCTCACCATCCGTAGCCCGAACTATCCGGGTGTAGATACGCGATCTCGATTGGATTGTGGATGGGCTTGCCGTTTGACTGATGGGGCATTTGTGTCAACCATTGTAGATCGCGACGCATCTCTCGACAAGGCCTCCCACCTCACGCCGATGACGACGGAGTGTAGCTCGCGGAGGAAAAATATGGCAGCAAGGACAGCCAAGAAAAGATATTGTGCTTGGACCGCTAGTCATTGAAGGTCCGTTACATGTAGCCCGCGTGCGTTCCGTGTAGCTCGTCCGATTAGTTTTACTTGCTGCACGATCTTGGCGAGTTTGGACTCCGGAGCGTAGAGGTAACCTGACGCGGCGTTTATTTCGATTCTCATTTGGTGTACGACCTGAATTGGTGTCCATAAGTCTTGGTGGGGTGGCGGAGCAAGACAAGACGGTTCGAAAAGCGAGGTAATAGGCTTTGACGCAAGATAAGCACTTCTTCCTCCGTAGCCGCAAATAGTAGAAAATCGTCGACGTAGGGAAGCATCCTCGCGCCGCATCATCGCATTCGTCTGAGGTAGGTCTTGATGCCGCTGCCTGGTGCTAGGCACGGTAGCTATGGGTATGGTGCTCGCAAGAAATTCACGAAGGTGAGGGTCACCTTGCAGAAGTAGACGGGGGATAGGGACCACCCCATAGGTAGCCCCGCGAGTCGGTATAGTTGTCCGCGTATGTTCACGGTGAAGTAGTCGCGGCCCGATGGGGGGGGTGGTTAGCGTGTGAAATCCATCCTACATGTCGAAGCGGAACATGTAGTCCCCCTTTCGGGTTAGGTGCTTGACGCCCAGTAGCGTCTCCACATTGAGTTGTTTCCGCACGTAGTACTCGTTTAGTGGTCGTAGGTCGTAGATTAGCCCCCACTAGTTCTTGCCCGGCTTGGGCACTAGGAAGAGTCGGGAAACATAGTCGTTGCGGGTAGAGGGCTCCCAAGCCCCGGCTTGGACAAAGCGACACGTAATATATAGGGGTAACGCTTGTCCATGTTTTATGACTGTGACATGCGTAATCTAGTGGTTATAATTTGCCCGACTTTTCTCGCCCCCATTGTAAGTGAAACCTCTATAATATCAATATAACTAAAAACATTTCGCCACTACAAGCAGTACCCGTATGGTGTGCGATTTATTATGATGTACTATAACGATATGCATTTTCAAATTTTCCAGTAGGGATATGCTAATACTATTGATCGGACTCCAACCCCGCATCATCAAGCGGCGCAACGGTCACTCTCCCAATTAGATTTTTCGTCTTCATAGCGGTTACATCATCATCCTTATCGTCAAATTCGGGCTCATAGGCATAATCATGGCAACAAGTCGGCGCAGTTTTGAACCAAGGCATAGGGTGTAGTCTTGGTACCAATGCTTGACATCACCTCGTTACGTAAGTGGATAGAAATAATGCAAGCACACGAACTCGTTTTTGCCCAGCACTAGCTCTTTTATTTCGGCATATGTGTATATACAAATGTATGTATACATATGTTGTCCGCCCGAATATATGTATATATATTCGGGCGGACAACTTCGAGGTCCAAGACGTCCTGTTAAAGTCATATAACATCTTAGATCGTAGCCATGTACCCTCATATTCTCTCATGATGAGGAAGCGGAGGTCTTACCTCGAATCTACGTGTGGACGGCTAGGTGGGCACAAGCTCATGCGGGCGGGAGAAAGGAGTTCGAGCTTGAGGCGGGCTGCCGGGAAGCAACGCAATGGAAAGGCGTTGAACGGGCGGCAACCGGCGTTGCTAACGTCAAATCACCCGGGGGATGAGGCGCGACGAAAAAAAATCCGGAGATAGCCGAGGGGGGGGGGGGGGGGCGCGCAAAAGCCGGGAAAAAGCTATATTCGGGGGTTTTCTAGTATTAGAAAGTGTCTGTACCCACCGCCCCCGAAGACCCTGAAATCCTAGGATATTTGGCGGCGCGAAGGAGAAAAGGAAAAGAAAAAAATGTCATGGTGGAGGTGCAATAGCTGCCCACCCACCCCTATACATATTGTCTAAGGGCGTCGCCTCCCCCCCTACGTCACACACACTTACGTCCGGGGGCGACGGGAGACTTGTGCCAACTGAATTGCCGCAGGCAAAGGAGCGGTGACGACAAAAGCCAAGCGACGGAGTTAAGGTACGCATGCGGACCGAAGTAGTGGGGTTTTTAGCCCCCCCCCCCCCCCCCCCCGTTGCGGTCGGACCCATGGTCGCATACGTACGTGCTTGGTGGGCCATGATTATGAGTCCATAGGTGGTCGGCAAGATTATCCAAATCTCCGCATAGGTGGCGAGCATGCCGCGTGTTCCTAACCCGTAGCATACGTTGAAGGAGCGGGATATTCTGGTGGCAACTATGGCGCAATCAAAATCCACATTCGTGTGGCGGTTAGCCTCTGAAAGCTAAACGCTAGCACAAATCTGTTCTAGTCTGTCTAGTTCTGTTGTTGCAAGATGGCAATTGATGTTGTCGAGAGGCAATTGATGAGAGATGTCTTACTGCTGTACTTGGGCAGTAGTTAGTGTAAGTGAACAAAGGAATTGTTAAAAGGTTCTGTCACCTCCCTCTACTGCACTGGGCTTAAATAGGTTTCAGCCCAGACTAATCACGCCTGCAAGCTACGCTTACGTGTCAGGCGTTGGTGCTGCTCAACCGTCGTCATTCGCCTCGAGATGCGGCATGCCTAGCATTGGGTCTCACGACGCGGCTCCTTCTGCATTGGAGAGCTCGCTCTGGCGCGTCATCTGGCTGGTTAGATTAATTATGCATATATGTACGTACCGGGAGGTACTGGTCGTACTGTAGCATCAGCACCATTACAATATTGCAGTAGCGACGTACCCACGAGTATACGTCCATCCTGTGGAAAAGCACGAATTGATATCCGTAACGAGTACCTGTACAATGTCTTGCAATGTACTGTTGCAGGACTGTACTCGTCACACTCGTACCCTCCCCCTCTTGACAGATCAATGAGGCCGACGCGAGGCAGACCTCCGTGGTTCTTGGCTCCTTTACTGAAGCAGTTACTGGGACTCAGGAATGCGCGCTGGGTGAGCGTGCATAAAGTCAATGTACGCCTGAGTCTTGGCGAACTTGCGCCATTGGGGTGTCTCCAAGAAATCTTGTAACGCAATTGTTCGATGCACCTCGTTCAACCGGTGCCAGACAGGTGGAATGTCGTCATCACTGAAGTGCGTCATGAAGAGCAAATATTTGCCTCGTCGCCCAGGTAGCGACTTGATGCACACAGTAGAAATGTGTGAGACGTCAAACTCTTCATCGTCTCCTTCAGGTACAGTCACAGGAACAGCTGGTCGTAGTGGAGCAGTAGAGCAGGGTCGTAAGTTATTAACGTGGAACACAGGGTGTAAGCGTACTGTCGCTGGTAGTTTCAATCTGTAACTGTGGTTTCCAATCTGCTCCTCCACTGAAAAAGGGCCGAGCTGTCTGTCTCTGAGTTTCCTGTTTGGTTGTCCTCGTAGAAAAAGATTTGCTGTGACGACTGACACCTTGTCTCCCTTAGCGAAGTGTGGCGCTGTAGACGGTTCTGTGCGTGCTTGCATCTCGTCCTTATGTAGCTGTAACACTGAGCGTACCAAGCTGTGTACTTCCTGTAACAATCTTAACCGTTCTGTTGCGTCTTGCGAAATTGGAATTGATGGTCGCATGCTGAAGAGTAGGTCAGGAGGCTCCTCAGGAGAAAAGCCAAAGTTAGCCTCGAACGGCGTGTGCTCAATTCCGAGTGCACGCGAAGCGTTGTACGCAAACTCCACTTGCGGTAAAAGTGTCGACCAGTTGGAGCCATCATAGCAACAGAAGCAACGAAGAAGCTGCTGAAACGTGCTGTTCACGCGTTCTGTCAGTCCATCTGTTTCTGGGTGTCGGCTGGTAGACATGTTCAGTCGCGTTCCAAGGCGTCTCCAAAGTGTCTGCCAGAAAGCGCTGACAAATTTCGGGTCGCGGTCGCTGATCAGCACACGGGGTAGTCCATGTAAGCGGTAGACTCCCTGTAAAAACAAAGTAGCAGTTTCTTCGGCAGTAATCGACTCTGTACATGGCAGAAAATGGGCCATTCGAGTTAGATGGTCTACTACAATCAGCACACTGTTAAAGCCGTTGCTCTCAGGCAAGTGTGTCAGGTAGTCAAGACCAACTGTGTGCCACGGTCTGGGTGGAACAGGTAATGGGTAAAGAGTCGCAGCCATCTGCGGTCGAATCTTCGCTCGTCGGCACACGACGCAGCGTTCACAAAAATCTTTCACGTCTTGGCGGATTCGTTTCCACCAGAATCTGTCGAGTGCTTTAGCAAGAGTGCTAGCAACTCCTCTGTGACCAGCTGACGAACTTTCGTGCAGCTCTGTGATCAATCTCAGTCGGAGCTCAGAGTTCTGTGGAATACAGAGGCGATTGAGACGCCAAAAGTACCCATCTCTGGCTTCTATCCGGCTGTCTTTTGTCCACTCACCATCGTCCCCATAAAACGAATCTCGTGAGAACCCCTCGCGAATGAGATCAGCGAACTCAGGGCTCAGCTGCAACGCGTCAACAGTCAGTGAATTTAACTGTGCGTCTTCAAACAGCAGCTGGGACTTCCGTCGTAATTCTCGATCTGACGGAACCTCGCCATCCCAAAATAAGGGTACTGTGGCCTGAGGTACGAAGTCTGGACGCCGGCTTAACGGGTCAGCTTCGTTCAGAGCTCCCTTGCGATATGCAAGTGTCATCGAGCCCACAAACGGTTGCAAATCCCGCAGGTATCTTGCTTGCCGCTTGTTCAGCCTGTTGTTCGGTTGCCTGAGCAGATGTCGCAGTGTGTCGTGGTCTGTTACGACAAGGAACTTAGAACAGCCTTCAAGATAGCACCTCCAATGCTTGACAGCTTCGCATACAGCCAAAGCTTCTAAGTCGTACGCAGAGTAAGTGTTACCACGCTCAGCTGGATTCAGCTTACGCGCCCAGTAAGAGACTGGTTGAAGACCGCCTCCTTGGTCTTGCAACAGGACTGCTGCAATCCCCACTGTTGAAGCATCTGTAGCTACGGTGAACGTCGCGTCCGAGCTGACCTCCGGAAGGATCAGGCATGGCGCGGAAATGAGCCGTAACTTGAGAGTCTCGAAGGCTTCCAAACAGGCAGGCGTCAGCGTAACCTTCTGTGGCTGGGACTTCCGCAGTAAGTCCGTCAATGGAGCCGTAAGGTCGCTAAAATGGTGTATAAATCTCGCATAGAAGTTGCAGAACTGTACGAAACTGCGAACCTCCTTCTGCGTCTTGGGCACTGGCCAGTCTGCAACGGCCTCGACTTTCTTTGTGGAAACCGAAATTTTCCCGGCTGACACAGTGTAGCCCAGATACTCCATTTCTTGCAATCCGAAGAAGCATTTCTTAAGGCGTAATTTCAGCCCTTCCTCCTTGAATCGCTGTAGCACTAAACGCAGGTGTTCCAGGTGCTCTTCCAGAGTTCGACTGTAGATACAGACGTCGTCCAGGTAGACTGTCACGAACTTATGTAAAAAGTCGCGAAGAATGTCGTTCATCATCCTCTGAAATGTAGCTGGTGCGTTGCACAGTCCAAACGGCATGGCGACCCATTCCATTAAGCCATCAGGGGTCTGAAAAGCCGTTTTGTGAACGTCTTGATCACGCACTCGAACTTGCCAGAATCCAGAAGCGAGGTCGAGGTGTGTGTAAAAATTCGCGTCCTTAAGTTCGTCCAGGGTGTCATCCACACGCGGTAGCGGGTAAGCATCTTTACGCGTAACCTCGTTAAGACCGCGGTAGTCAATGCACAGACGTAGCGAGCCATCAGCCTTTCGCACAAAAAGAATTGGCGAGCCGAACTCACTGTAGCTGGGTCGTATCAAACCAGCTTCCACTGCGTCTTTAAGCTGTCGATTAAGCTCAGCGCGCTCTGCGGGTGACAATCTGTTCAGACGTTGACGTCGCATCGGGCCAGTTGTGTCAATGGGGTGATCCCACTGTCGGCTTACTGGCGGAGAGTCGACAGGTTGCAGTAACTCCGGGAAGTCTTCAAAAAGTAACGACCGGAAGTTGTCACGTTGTTCTGCTGTTAGTTCCTCTCCAGTGTGAAAGTCCGTTGATTGGTCGGCAGCTGACGTAAGTTCAATGACGTAAAAATCAGCATGACGTCCTCTGCTGCGGCGCGTCTTGCGCATGAGCTTCTGAACTTTCGTAGATGACAGTAGCAGACACTCAGGGCGTCGTTCCTCGAGTGTAGTCTCCACAGCTGTACCGTCCATCAGTGTAAAAATTCTGGTTGTACCAAATTGTAAAGAGGCATGTTCGTCATCAAGCCATGGTAAACCCAGGATTAAATCAGCTGTACGTAAATCACGTAAAACGTAGAAAGTCCGTTGAAACTCGTGTCGAGCCAGCTCAAAAGTGACGTCGCAGACTGTCGTAGAAGTCACTCGTTGTCCATTAGCGAGTCGAACTGGAGTTTTACTCGCAGACTTCCGAGTCTGTAAAGCAAAGCGTCGTACAAAGTCCTCTGACACAAAATCAAGTGTCGCAGCGCAGTCCACTAATCCAGAAATTTGGTGTCCGCCATCAGGAGTTTTCACAGTCAGCTCAGTTCGAATTAACGGGCGAGCTTCCGTGAGGTCGGTCAGTAGTGCTGTAGCTGGCGAGGAAAATTGTTGCAGCGTAGCGATGGACTGTTCCGAGTCGTCTGTTGGTACAGGTACCGAGTCGGGTTGATCAGGTGCTGTAGATTCCGGTGAGTCGTAAAAAGCACAATCTGCGTCAACTAACCACAGCTGTACAGGCCAAGGGGCTGGAGCAACCACCTCCTGTTGCGTTGGGTTCTCCAGTGACTGACGTGTAAAAAGCTGTGTCCTTGCTGGGAATTCTTGATAAAGTTTCCAGTGCTTAGTCACCTGAGTAAATTTCGCCCACTTCGGTAGTACAAATACAGCCATCGTAGATGTCGGAGATGTTCGACGACAATCCTCAAAATGCTGCGCAATCTGCTCAGCTAACTCCCAGGGTGGGTTGATGAACATCCGTTCTCCTGTCAAGTCTCTGTCTAGAATCGAGTCACTCGGCGAACAGTGAGGTAAGTCACCGTGCGAGTTTAGACCTTCATCATCAGCACATCCCTCCAACGTGAAGTTGAATCGTGCATGCAGAGGGTCAAAGACTGAGTCAACCAGTTTCCAATCAACTGAACGTCTGGTTACAGGTTTACGACTCTGTCTCTGCTTAGTCTGACGACGACGACCTGCTACTTGCGTTACAGGTGTCGCAACTGTAGTCGATGGAGATGCCGAAGGTGTATCGACGACCTCTGTCGCTAACAGTGTCTCAGAATGAACAGTAGATGTAGCCGGCTGCTCCAGTTCATTTGTAGAACAGCCTTGCCACCATCATTGCTTCTTAGGTTGCATCGGTGCCTTGCCTTTGAACTCCGGGCATTGGAACAAACGATGTCCCTTCTTGTGGCACTTGAAGCAGAGTCCCTCGTCCATGTGTCGCTTGCGCTCCTCAGCTGTCATTGCATTTGCAAGCGAATTAAAATCTTCACGACCAGATGTCTGACCGCGTCCACCATTGTTTCCACCTCCACGTCCACGTCCGCGGCCACGTCCACGGCCACCCTTGTTACGTTTCCAGACGTTAGAGGCTTCCTCAAGAGGGTCCTCAATGTTACGCTTGCGTGTAGGCTGGGCAGATGGTCCAGCAGCAGACCTCGCATTGCCCAGTTCCGGCGAATCTGTCACGACGTTATTCAAAAAGTTTTGCAGCTCCACTAGCGTAGTCCGGTATCCTAGTTGAGCTCGGTGTGACTTAGCCAGTTTCTTGAGCGCATCGCTTGCCAGGCCATTAATGAAGCGTACACACTGCACTTCAGCTGTCAGGTCTTGACGAGACCGACGTAAGTAGTCGTTGTACTGTTTAGTGTAAAGCGCGTAACTCATAGTGTTGCTCTGCATAAAGTTCATCAAAGCGTTAATCGCATCGTCCTGAATGTTCGGAAGAAACGTCGACTTGCGTAACTCCTCAACAAGCTCGTTGTACGTAGACGGAATTGGAGGCTGATTTTTCCGGTTCAACCACCATCCACCAAGGTGTCCAGAAAACTGTGAAGTAACCCAGAACACTGCATCGTACGAGTTAGCCGTAATTCCAAGCATTATAAAACGCTGAGGCTGCGCTTCAAGCCAATCCTCCAGAACATTAGGTACCAGCCCATTCTGGTACGGTGAAGTAATAGCAGCCTTACGCTGAGTCTCCGTGAGAGTCACAGATAGTCCAGCCAAGTTGTGGGTAGGCATCGGCATTCCCACTCGTAAATCTGTAGGCCCTACTCCAGTCAGTCGGTTGATGTGTCCAACAGTCAGCAGCCAGACAGAACCAGAGTCGACCGTCGTAAACCGGGGGTACATGTGGAACTGTCTCGGGATAGACGTGTCGTCTTGCATGACTGGAACATGTTGTGTCATTGCTCGATAAAAAGATTCCCACCGAGCCACGTAACCAAAGTGAAGTAATTCACTCTTGTGCTTCTTAGCACGAAGTAACCCAGTCTGTGCAGGCGTAAGTGTCAGACCGTCAATGTTGATGGATTCCGGGACGACGTAAGTGCCATCCGGATTAACTATCGACTGTTCCAAAACAGCCTGCTCGACCTGAGCAGGTGTACGTAAGTTGCTCGTAGCAAACAGGACAGGAATAGACGCCGAGTACACGTAAACAAGCTGTCGTCCTTGAGGTAGTGTAACGTTAACAGGTTCACCACTCAACAGCGTCAAATCATCCGATGTCAGAACAAGACCGGTCTCCTCGTGTAACTCGCGAATAGCAGCGTCGACAGGCTCTTCATTAGGTAAGACAGAGCCAGCTGGGAACCAAGTTTTACCAGAACGAGGCTCACGCTGAAACACCAACTTCAAATCCGACGATTTAGTTCCTCCGACGTGAATTATCAAAACCACGTAATGTCCGGGTCCTAGAGAAGCCATCTCAACTCAATCAAACAACGTCGAGCAGATCAACAAGCAACGAAAGCGTGCGTCGACCAAAGAGCTCCGAAACCAGTGTGGCGGTTAGCCTCTGAAAGCTAAACGCTAGCACAAATCTGTTCTAGTCTGTCTAGTTCTGTTGTTGCAAGATGGCAATTGATGTTGTCGAGAGGCAATTGATGAGAGATGTCTTACTGCTGTACTTGGGCAGTAGTTAGTGTAAGTGAACAAAGGAATTGTTAAAAGGTTCTGTCACCTCCCTCTACTGCACTGGGCTTAAATAGGTTTCAGCCCAGACTAATCACGCCTGCAAGCTACGCTTACGTGTCAGGCGTTGGTGCTGCTCAACCGTCGTCATTCGCCTCGAGATGCGGCATGCCTAGCATTGGGTCTCACGACGCGGCTCCTTCTGCATTGGAGAGCTCGCTCTGGCGCGTCATCTGGCTGGTTAGATTAATTATGCATATCTGTACGTACCGGGAGGTACTGGTCGTACTGTAGCATCAGCACCATTACAATATTGCAGTAGCGACGTACCCACGAGTATACGTCCATCCTGTGGAAAAGCACGAATTGATATCCGTAACGAGTACCTGTACAATGTCTTGCAATGTACTGTTGCAGGACTGTACTCGTCACATTCGTGCAGGAGGTGCGCGGCGGATCGCTTCGATTGGCATGGTGTAATTGCTCGCCGTCCGATATCCTTGCATTTCTGTCACGCATGACCGGCTAATCCACCCGTAGAATGGTAACAAGAGTGGCGTAGGAAAATACGGTAGACTAATCTTTAACATACATTCATGTCAAATTTCACGGTTGGGAACGGTAGGGAACGATATTGAAATTGAATTTGAATTTGTCTACAACATGTACTACCGGGTGAAATTGAGGGCATCATGATTAGGTGCGGTTGTGGTGAGGTGAGCAACGGTATGTAGTTGTGTGGGATTTCAGGCGGTAGATGAATAGGAGGTGATGCATCCATTGAATATTATGTAAGTGGAGTTGTGATAGGATGCGGGTGGTGTCGAGGCGTGTTTTAGTGATAAAATTATCGGGGGGTCTGTGTTGAGTGTGGAGAGGGAGGTGGGATTGGTGATGGTGGATGTGTGGGGGGTGCCGGTGCGGCTCATGACGGTGGAGAGGATGTCAATGTCAATACATGGCCATTGACTACGGAGAGCGTTGGCCGGCGGGGTGTATTTGTCGTGGATAAGCTATGCGGCATGCGAGAGGTTAGTATATGTTCATTACTTGTATTCCCCGAATTTGAATATTTCTAATTGAGGAGTAACGGTGCTTGTTGTTTGAGTGTCCGATGAATATGGGTTCGATCTCCCCCCCCCCCCTCCCCCCTTTCGATGGTGCGCCTCGTCCAACCGGTCTTCCGTGCGCTTGATGGTTTCGCTTTGTCTGTCCGTGGTAGGGCAACCTAAGGCGCTTCCGCTGAAGCGGCTAGGGCCGCGTTGTTTTTATTCCCGCGCTTCGTTCTACGCCCCATGGCCGAGTTTACTTCCGCGGGGCACGTGCCTCTTGACCCGATCGTTGATTACCGTGACAACATCTTAGCTAATTTGCCATCTCCTCATCTACAACATCAAATAATTCGCCACTTATTAACAACTACTTCACCATCATTTCCAACCCTCCTCACCGAACCAATTCCATACATGCGCCCTACCAAGAACCTCCAAAAACCACACCTTCGGAAAGGATGGACAGGGAGACCCCCCGGCCTAAAAAATGTATACTAAGTCCTCGATGGCAATGCAAGAAGGCGCTTAGGATGTGACTGAAAATAGTGGTAAACCCTTTTCTATTTTCTTGTCGATAGGTCTCTCTCGACAAACGAGGAATATTGAAATAACTATCCAAAAATACTACAATCTTGTCCACAAATCAACTCATCTGTCGTGTAGACAGACCGACAGTCTTACATACGGCCATATCGATCGACAAATAAAAAGGCCGACAAACACACGAATATTGTGTTCATACACCAAACAGAGGCATTGCCATTTCTCTGTTGTTGCTGTCACAACGTACCTACTATTACTATATCGCTTCAATGCTGACTGTTATTGGTTCAAGTGATGAGGTCTGCGAAATATGAATTTAAAATTTCAAACCCTAATTGAAAGATGCGCATTTAGAAAAGCCCGTCATTCGTCCCGTCGTCGACATCTTTCAACACCTCAAGTGCCGCTTCCTCCAGATCGTCGCCCCTCGGTTCTGGCGACGCCTCGCGTCCCTCACTTACCGGCGACAAGTGCTCCTCTGCCTCACCTTCCGCCACCTTTCGCCGCCAGATCGTCTTCTCGAGCTGCATGCTCGACGGCTTCACGTCACGCTTCATCGTCTCCTTTGCGAAGTTTAGCCTACGTTGCTTATCCGCGGCCGCCTCGAGCTTCTTCGCAGCCTACGGACGCCAAACCCACGCCATCCATGTAAACATGGGTGAGATACTTGATACACATACTGCATCATCATCGGAAGAGGCCCACACCCTCGATACACAATCCGAGAAACGAATTTGTGCAGTACTCTTTTAACAGGGACCCTCGAATCGAGCGCAACCATGGTTAAGTGTTGAAATTATCAAGCGATAACCGGTTTTGGTATGAAACCTACAATTTTAGGTTTGAAAATAACTGCGCAAAAATAACTGCTAACGCGGAAAACACACATAACTTAATCCATCCGTATATGAACTTGCGAATCCAGCGATGCTTTATTAAATCCCAGTCTTTGCGAGCCATTCCCGTTTCATGGCAAAATATAACGGCAATGAACTCGACATGAGGCAGCATAAGTAATTCGTTCGGGAGACACACCTTGGCTGTGATCTTCTTCTTCTTCCTCTTGAGGTACGTGAGCGTGACGATCCCGGCCATACTCTGCCCCGCTGCTTTGATCTGCCGCTTCAGGTCCGCGCGGAGACTCTTCAACTCGCGAATCTCCCCCCGTTTTTCCTTCAGCGCCGCCCGCCGCATCCCCTTCGCCATCCCCTTGTCGCGGACTAACATCTTCAGTTGTCGCTTCTTCTCCTTAAAATCCTTCGTCGCGCGCGGCACGCGTGCCTTCAACTCAACAAACTCGATCATCACCTCAAGCTCCGCCAAGTTCGTCGGCGCAAGGCTCATGTGGTCCGTCTACTCCGAAAAAACAAGAATGGGGGTCGCACAAGGGTAAAGAGGACTCAACAGCATACTATCATAATTAACGAGGCCTGTACACTTTATTGTGTTTAAAGCTAATTACTTCCCAAACAAAGTATATATTCTAAATAAGATGTGGGCGATAAATAGTGACGCCAATGCTATATCACCCTCATTCCCTATCACGTGGAGACAGCCTAGAACAGCACCAAGAGCCGTTGACCCATCCACACCACTGAAATATAGTTATTGATTATGTAAAAAATTAAGGTACAACAGAGTGATGCGGAGCCAGGACCCGCTATGCCACTCCAGTCCTTCTGTCCTCTTTGAATAAAGAAACGGCGAAAAGCACCAAAACACGCAAGTGTCATTTTCTTATAAAGAATAGAAAACGGCGAATCATCAAAAGCCTAAATGTAAAAACCCTAGAAGTCAAAAAGGAACATTAAGCCCTAAATACCACGGGCGGGCTACAAATTTGCATAATACAAATTCATAATAATGTACGTGACATATTTACACTACGCGGTGATATTATATATGTACGGAAATTTACGGTCAAGTACAAAAAGAAATTACGTACAATGATTGTAAAAGCGGATATGCATGCAAAACGAACAAGCTGACTGACACACCAAACAATACGGATAGGGGTTGACAAGCTCATTTGAAATTATGACTAAAATACATGGAAAGATCTTAGAAGGAGGGGGTTCTAATCAAACGCTAGCAGCATCTAAGCTAATATACTCAAATTTTGCTACTTCCGGATGAAAATCACTGCATGTCAACAAGTGGCTTGGATATCTTGGCTTCCTCATATGTATAATAAGGGTTGAGAGACACTGGGATTGGTGGAGCATCACAGGGTTTCAGGATCAGTAGGCGAACCTTGAATTTGCCGAGTAGATCGGGTTTCATATTTGGAAACCAAATCAAGGCGGCGTCGAAGCGCTCGAAAAGCTCTTGCCGCTTTTTAAGTGCGCGTTGCTCCGCCTTCGCCACTGCCTTGGCCTCAGAAATTAGCATGCGCTCCGCCTCTTTGCTGCTGCCAGGGATAGCCTATGGTAAAACAACAATGACTCGTCAAGGTGGTGATGAAAAGTTAGTCATGTTAAGATCTTTGTTAACGATCCCATAACCAATTCAAAATTGCAATACTTACACTTTAACGGCGGCTATGTACATGTGCAATTATAATTGAGGATGGCCAATTCGGAAAATATAGACTCTCACGCTGCTACAAAGGGTACATTTGCAAACTGCCAGATTAATAAGGATCAACTTTACATTCCATCGATTCAATGACTAATATTCGTTGTTGAGATATCTGTATAACATACAAAACGGGATATCATTCCGTACATAGAGTAAATATATCCGTACGCGCTTCAAATTAGAACTGCATCGTCGGCGGCGGCGGAGTTTAGTAGGATCAGTACGGGTACTTCACGTATGCTGTGGTGGATATTTCCCAAAAACAGTGCGCCGACCTTGAGTGCTTTGAGCTTCAGTCGCTCTGCCTCCATCTCCATCCACTTGGGCTCCAGTGTGTCCACCATCATGATGGTGTTGCGCAGCGCGTTGCCTTGGGCCATTCGCTCCTTCGCGCGAGCCTCCGCTAGTTTGTCCTCCAACTCCCGCACCTCACCCTGAAGCCCCACGAGGTCGGCGCTTCCCATGCCGGGGTAGCGGACCAACACATCCTCGCGTGTGCTTTGGGGGACCTGCAGCTTGGTCCACAGAGTCTGCGAAAAGCGGCCGCGAGAGAAGGGAGACGAAGCCCTATTAATTTACAATCGACATCAAACGATCACAATGGCCCTACAAAAACAGGCACTGCTTTTTAACCATTATAAATGTAAATCGTGACAAATGTTGCGAATTTCAAATGTATCCTATTGGTAAGGATTATACGGTAGTTTTGTCCTTGCGCCCCCGTCACCGTCCGTGTTGGTTGAGTGATGAATAATGTTTATATCAACACTCAACAAACACGGACATACATACGGATACGATATCCCTCGCACATGAAGGAGCCCTTGCAGAAAACAATTCATTTGAATGGCGATTTGAAGTCAGCCTATGTGAATCCGCGTTCGATTTGAATTTGCTATAGTATGTCTCTCGGTATGTACGTCTGTCAGTTTATTTGCCTGCCAGTCCCGTATCATCAGCTCATTATGATTCAAGTCGTCATTAGCGAAACCCTAAACTCTTTGCAAGCGACTGTGCCATTAACTTTCAAATTGCCAAGAACATTCCTATTTATTTTACTCTTTGATAATATTTTCGCTTGTCGCCTCCACGCGTTGTGGTTTTTCAGCGTTACGTGTGAATTTCATGTGTTCTCTTATGTTTCATCTGCTAGACTTGTGCACAATGCAGTGCTTCCCTTTGACGTGCCTTGGAATTTGTTATTAATATCTTGTCATTCTTGCTCTCTGCCCCCCCCCCTTTCCTCCCCCTTTCCCCTGTCCACGTTCCTTGAGAAGTGAAACGGCCACTAGTTTCTAAATTGTCAGTCACATCCTTCATAAAACTGAAAATGGGGGGGGGGGGGGGGGGGGGGGGCTTGTCGGCAGTTCGCCGCTGTGATTCAGCTATATATAAAACTTTTGTAATTTTGACAAATAGTATTTTAGTTACTACATGTACTGCAGCGATACGCGTGAAGAATAGTTAGTAATGCTTCGTATCTTCAGTCCTTATATTCTATCGCCACTACCATCTCGCCGGTGAACGTGATTGGCAACTGCGACCACGTGCGTACATCCAGGACGTACGTGCTGTTCATTTTAATTAAAATATCTATTACAAAGTAGAAAGCAGTGGAATCCACCACCAAAGATCAAAAGAAAACAGGTAAAGAAGTCAAACAAGCCCTCCGAGCAGGAAGGCAGGCAACAGCGTACACATACATTGTGCATCCTGTTTATTGATCTGTCCACGTCTATGATAAAAATTCCTTTTCAGAAAAAACAAACGGAAATCACATTTTAAACTTACGAAAGACAACGTAAAATTTCGTTGCAAGCGGGGGGGGGGGGGGGAGTGGCCTACCAACCGAGGTACAGAACACACACACACACACACCAACGCTGTAGGTAGGGACTATCTCTAGTAGAGCACTATCAGGTAGCACAATCGATAGTCATCACTGATATACACTATTTTCTTACAAGAAATGTAACTGGAAACCACCAAGCAAAAAGGAAAAAGGAGGGAAACCCCCCACAGGCGTAAGCCCGAGGAACAGGAAGGCATGCCACCGCATCAGCACTGCCCTCCTGCAAAGCATCGCAAAGATAAGAACCCAAAGTCCCATGAAGAGCAGCACCACTGAAATAGATACAGCGAACACAGATGCTGAGCTCCTGATCCTGATGCTGTCGCACATGTTGATTTTCTGCTCAGCAGGCTAATTCTCTCTGGTGGAATTATTCTCTGCATTGTTTGTAACGAGGACGAATCAATGGAAAAATAGCGATCACCCTATCTGTGTACCGTATCAACAACAACATGTACTGCTTCTACTCCTTCGTGTAGCCCGAGATGTGTAGGATCGTGATGATAAGATAGAAAACAATGAAATGATTATTACAAAGCAGAAAGCAGTGGAATACACCAGAAAAATAAACGGAAATAATAAAGAGGTATATCGAGAACACGTAGCATAATATTATGACCCTCCACATTATTAATGCGCAGATACAGGTGGTACCGGTATTTCAGCAATTGAACGGCGCATATGAACCGCACGTGCCCCACGCTATGAACTACCCGTGATGCATCTGTGGCGGACAGCGAGATCAGGTCGCTTGTGAAGATGACAGCAGGTAGTCCTATTTCACGCCCGTACGCTAGGGCTCTAAATCCTTAGCAGGGCTGTAAAGATTATGCATTATGCACGGTATTGCTGATGGAACATGGAGCCGGATTGCAAGAGACTTGCGTTACGTAACATTTAAGGATCCTTATTAGATCGTGCCCACTATCTCAAGACTTTCAGCAGATCGTGCTCACGCATACGATAAACCCTAGTCACATATGAGCCGAAATAGTTTGACCGGTGCGAAGGGTTTGGCGCATTGCGCTATCACTATAATACTAACGAAAACTATCAATTGATAGTGGAGAAAAAATTTAGTAGTGATCGTTAACGATCGTTGGCGATACCTGAAGCGAAATGTAGGGAAAATGAAATAAAAATTTTATCTCTTTTCTCGAGTTCTGCCGCGAAAATAACCTCGGCGAATCAACTTAAGGCACACACTTGCAAGCTGTGCGGAGGCTGGATCGACACCAGCAGGCCAGCTGTAACAGCTGGAAAAGCAATGAACCCTGCCTCTCTTGTTGCTATACCCGTACGCTGTTTCGATCTTTCTTTCCTCACATCGCTATGGGTGAAATCACTTAGGAAATAGCGTCAATGAAAAACAACTTCCGACGATGATACAACTTGCGCCGATGCAGTTCCTACTTGAGTCGACCACAGGTAGGACAGAGCCCGAACTCGTCGGCAATGATACAGCCCGAAGTCGGCAATTGCCAGCTGGAATAATGAAAAGGCCGCGGGGGGGGGGGAAATATCTGCGTCACGATATACCGCTATAAAAGATCACACTAAACCCTAAACCCGAATCACATCATGAAATAGCGCAGCTTTTCTATATACAATGGACATATACATTTTTTTCTAGTTTTACAATTAATATCGGTAATTCCTGTGCACAATCAAATGAATAATTTCACAGATGAATATATGTATATTTATTAGCACGGCCAAGCTGCGGATGGTTGCGCGAGGTTTTAGGGTTTTTAGGGTTTGTCGCGCGTGTTCAGTAGTGACAAATGAAACGTAAAAGTTGGCGTGTGTCTTTTTGCAAAGCGGAAAAGGGGGGAAAGGGACCTGCAGGCGGCCAACAGCCACGCCGCGTGCCTCCATCCGGCTCTGAAGAAATGTGAGAAGCTTTCGAATGCGGGTCTCGGCGTCCATCACAGTTTTGGTACCCTCTGGAGTGGATGCCCGCGCCAGCTGGCGGGACTGCGAGGAAGATCAACATTCACGGGCTCATTGATACCGCGAGGGTACATCGTCATCAGAACCAAATAAGAAACATATTTCAAAACAATTGAACCCGCACGTACATACCGTACCTGAGCATAATAATATATCTCACAATTATTTCATTCGAGCATACCTCTACTACAATAGTACGGTACTAGTACATCAATGCATAGATTATTAAGTACAGATTCGGTAAATTTGTTTTGTTTAGTTGTTTTTCACCGTTTTTTTGGTTGTTCAGGATTTATTATCGCCTGTTCGTAATGGAGTTGGTATACCGAATTACAAAAAAAAACACCAAAAAAATTAACGCGAGAGTCTTTCCAGATAAAAAAACTTCGAATAATTTTACGAAAACATCGCATAGCAGTCACATTGCTCCTTGCGTTTCTCGATGCTGGTCGTCCGCTAATGAAACAGTGAGCCATACGTGGTGCATGTATCAACTATAGTGCGACGCATTTCAAAAGGTGGATGAGATGACATGCCATGGAGCAGAATAAAGTGGCTCTCTGCTCAAGTAGTGAGGTATGAAATACCAAAGGGCGCTAACAGCAAGGCAAGTCATTCAGGAGAGTGTGGTTTCAAAGAATTCCGAACCTGCTATAGATGTGGTGCCAACAAAACAATAAAATGAAATTATTTTGCGACAAATAAGTATTCAGACTGCGGGCTCACAGGCAAAACAAATAATCACACGTCACATCCACGACGCCACATCAGAATTGAATATAAACACAGGCAATAACAAAACCGACATGACCGTTATTCATTATATCACATAATATTATGTAAGCAATTTCTCGACGCCAAAAAAGTGGCGATAGATATAACGATATACATTATGATCGTTAAAACAATCGCAAATATAAGGTCACTCTATCAGTATTCGCCTTTAATCGCCAATTTATTGCGGAACAGGGCACGCCGCACCTCGCGCCCCGAGTTTACGCCGCGTCTCCCAATCCCGCCCCTCCTCGTCCGCACGGCGACGGGGCTGCCCTCAATTTCGCCCAGCACGCCCGCAAGCACCCGGTTGATCGTTTTGCCGGTCTCTGGGTCCACCATCGTCGCATCCGCTGCCGCATCCTCATCCTCGTCGTCCTCATCCCAGTCCAACTCATCCAGAGCGCCCAAAACGCTGTTCATCTCTTCGTCCAATGCATCATCATCGTAGTCGAAGCTGCCGTCATCGTCCTCGTCGCTATCCTCCTCTTCCTCCTCATCGTCATCTCCCTCTTCACCTTCACATAATATGCCATGGAGGAACAAAACCACAACGTGTTAAGAAAATACGTCCATGTCGAGTTTTCACGAGGGAAAATGACAACGCAAGCTGCTGCGCACATAAAGATAGGCACTGGTATGCATTTGTCTTCCAAAAAGTGGCTAGCATAATGACAAAATAATTGTGGGAGTTCTTAAAGCAAAAACGATTGCAATTTGAGATAGGTAGTAAATACAAATCGGTATTACGAAACTCATACATGTTCATTATTCACAGCGCCGAGAAGGCTTCAAGCAAGCGCACACCGTTCTCGATGGCCCTTCCGCCCATGGCCGCCTTCCATTCCTCAGAGTCCTCGATTTCCCCGACCAGTCCATTGAGACCAAGCAGGTTGGTTACAAGTATGGGTCATATCACGTACAATCTTGGATGTCTCCAGATATTGGATCAGGGGTGTGCTTTTCAAACCCAAGGTATTGCTTGGTGGGAATCCGCTTGGAGTCAACGTCACACAGTTAATCCCGTCCCAGACGAATAATTTGAATTCATATAGAAAGGTTTTGCATTCACATCATCGTCGTATGAGTAACGCATCTCACTTTGCCTTCACCAACTAAACATAGTATCAACTGGCCAACATAGACTAGATAAATATAATTGTGTTGGCAAGATAAATACAAAACACAACATAAATGACATTTGAGATTAGAAATCTGCGGCAGATGCACTTGGATCAGGCCATACTAAGATTCACTACTAAAAAATAAACAATCGTGACGTCTTTGTTGGATTTCCCAAGCGCATTTTTTTCTTGGATTTACCCGGCGATTCTCGGCGAGATAAGCGACCAGAGTGGGATCGTCCGGCGGTAACATCTTGCCCAGCATCTTGCTCGGTTTGGATTTTTCGGCGTTAGCTCCCCCGTCATGCGCGCTCGGTCCCCCGCTGACGTGGCCTGCCTGTGCGCCTCCGCCTTTTCCGCGAGCGGTGGTCCCGCCGGTGCCCACTGCGGCAGCCGAATCCAGGCCTAACTGCAGCGCCCCCGCATTCTGCTTCTGTAGCAGCTGCCGCAGCTTCGTCTCGTTTTCCTTGGTGCTCGCCTACGGCAGAATAGAAACAACGGCAGCATATGCTCAAATAAAGACGCCTCCGGATTAACGTTCAGTCCAAAGATAGTTCAGCGACTGATACGGCGCAAACCCAAAAATCCACAGCGATTACACTCTTTCCCCTACTTTGCACCAATACAGACAACCAATCAGTATCACTACGGTGCAATAGAACAAGCTGCAGGTTAATGCGGATCGAGTTGACGCTTTGTTGTCGCACAGACAGCGTTCATTAATATCGGTTAACATGGAATTGACGGGATTCCGTATCAACAAACGAATGATCATGTCGCACCAAGACGTCACTCCACGTAGAAGCACCTAGTAACCATAGCGCGCCCCACATGGTGTTTCGTATTGTAGGCTTAGAAACGCAGCAGAAGAAAATTCAAGGTCGAGAAAAATTAGGCGTCGAAATTGTTGCACCCCGATGCGAATTTCCTTTCTTAGGAAGCACAATGTTTCTTAGGAATATCTCAAAACGTAATTTGGTTTCGACATAAGCTCTTGTTGCTACTTTTTT